>JAUZST010002978.1:0-17547 GCA_034779995.1 Parotocinclus haroldoi
AATAACATTACACGTATATAATAGGATTTGTTTTGGTACTTTAGGATTTGGTCCGAATAAGCGGCTGGTCCCATTAACCGGTGTTCCAATTAACCGGATTCGACTGTACTTCTAACTTGGAGTTGTAATTTAGAAAATTGGCGTTGTAGGATAGCGCTTAGTAATGTTGGTGTATTTGTTAGCAATGTAGTAAATTCTATAGTTTTGGCATGTATGCTAGCAGAACGTTTTGTGTTTTTTGCTGGTATATTCTCTTTTTTGGCATGCTTTGCAACGATTCATTATTCTGTATATATGTAGGCATTTTGTATACATGAGTTTTGGGTGCATGCACATGCAGTGCATGATCATCCCAGTAACCAGAATAAAAATAAAAAAATTAAATTAAATTAAAACCAGTAATCAAACATCAAACAGGGCTAGTAAGCAAGATGGCTGTTCATCAGTTGTGTCCAATACACATTTAAACACACAATTAAATCATTAAGCCTACATATTCATATGACAACTAAACATCAGCTAAAGGTTCAGGATTATGACGGGCCTGCTGATACACCTCCAGATTTCCTTCACACTATGGCCTTCGGAATGCCCCAATGTTTACCAATCATCAACATCATCTTTGTGACACATGTTACACACAGTGAACATGACATTCACTGCACTGTACCACCTCTTCTCAATCTTGAATCCGGTCACACACAGGTATTTGTAACCCGGTCATTTTCATTCTCTCATTCCCAAAACGTGCAAGGTGACAAGTTTTTGAGTCCTGTGGAACACCTGGAGAGAAACTACACTGACAGACCGTTGAAACTTTTATGTTGCGGATAATGAGCGATTGATATATGCTGGTCTTTTAAACATTATTGAGTAGAACAGGGAGAATAAACTGTGGGGGCTCAACGGACTCTTGAATGGAGGCCATGAGGCTGAGCTGCAGCTGGTTGCAATAACACAGCAAACATAATTATATGAGCTGGGAGAGGCAGGGAGGACTGTGGCAGGGAGGAAGACACATGCTGGGGCTTATTTCCTCTACTTCTTCCTCTCACTGTCGTGTATCAACCAAGGACACAGACAAGCACCTGCAAAGCCCTTAACATTTTGATCTGCAATAACTATTCTAAGACAAAGTTAAAAGGAGGACCGAAATCTATTTAACAATGTAAGAATAACGGGTTTTTTGCACTTGGGATATATGCAGAGCAAATGCAGGCAAACACATAAATGTCAAGGACCTGTATTCCATAGAACATATCCCACTCCCACACATACTTTCTCACAGGCGCCTTCTTTAAACCCGATCTACTTCACACACATACAAATGCATCACAACTCCATAAAGCAAACTGGCATACTCACATAATAGTACTCCCACACAGCCAGAGCAGATCTTCTGCTTTTTTAAAAGTAAGGCTCTACAGCACAAACAATCGCACAAACGCACAATAGATGTTTGTTACAGAACAGCCCACACGGTGGACAGCTATACATTTTATCAGAGTGCATCCACTGATCTTAGAGGAATATTAGATTACAACAATACATTTCAAATCCCCTAGTTCACAATGCAATTACTGTGGGTTGGAAAGGATCAAAGAAAGCAATGATCAGTTCATTTTACAGCAGAATAACAAAAGGTAGCGACTTACTGTCTCCGTAAAGTGGATGTGTTATTGGTTCCAATGCTATCGTTCCTCTCCAGCCTCCCCCTTTCCTTCTCCACAGGTGCCGAACCACATGATAGGCCTCTACTCAGCCTGGTGTGGGTCCGCCGAGCTGGGCCGGGAACCGTAGACGATGGTAGGTCACTGTTTGTGTTGTGGTGGACACTGCTGGTGTTGTGGTTTGTCAAAGATGAGGGCCCACTGGACTTCGAGTTCTGTTCATGACTGTGGTTCTGCATGGAGCTGTCACCTTCTGGTTTCTTGTCCAATCGAAGGTCCTTGTTCTCCTGGTTGACCCGGTCAAGCTGCGTCTCAAGCTCTTCAATGCGCCGCCGTTGTGTCTCCAGAAGCTTGGCCTGGTTCTCAATGATGTTATTGAGCTCCAGCAGGTACTCCACAGCCCTGCTAGGGCTGTCTGGATTGGACTCCATGGCAAAAGCCTTGTAAGAGACCAACAGGTGAAGTGTCTTTTAAAATTCAGTCCCCCCCCACATGACTATTTCAGTGGGGGGGGAGATGTAAAAGGTGTAATGGTCAAGGAAAGAGAGCAAAAATGTGCCTTTGATGAGCTCAGCCGTCTCAATGGATGGATAAATGAGCAAATATTGTTCAACGGTCCACTGTTACGCTGTGGGTCACACCCAGTGCTGTTGTGTCACGGCATGCTGAGGACAAGGTTAAGCAGTATTTGAAGAAAAATTTTTTTTTTTTTTGTCCTCCAATTTACCAGTTTGACATGCAATACTGGATGACAGTTTTCACATATTTGTAAATGCACTCAGTTCAGTTCAGTTAGATTACCACAAACGAGAGAGAAAAAGACCAGCAGTATCTTCTGGGGCATCTTCTCACTCTTTCAGCACTGAGATCCATTAAAGTCCAAGTACAGGGTCAAGGTAACATGGGATGTTATGCTGAATTTTTTGCCCCTCACGGCCTAGATGAGGTTAATATCATGACATCCAGTACACCATTTTTTAAAAAGCACTACATTCTCATTTATGGTAAGAGGCTTTAGAGAATGTGCCTGAATATGCCTTATATAAGCTAAAAATACAACATAAAAATAAAATAAAAAACTCTTTACCTGGTCATTTTACAACTTGAAATAGACAATGATATGTTAAATAGGCGTGGAGGAAAGACAAACTTACGAAGGATATCACCTGTCCGACATTATCTAGCGTCAGAACACGTACTTCAGGCAGATATAGTACTGAAAATACTTTATCATATGTTATCTTTTATATAACGAACTTATGAAGGCTAATAAACATTAGAGAAGCGGTCCTTCATTTATGAAAAATACAAGCAAGGTGAAATTTGTTCGTAGACAGTCTCAACCCCTTCAAGTTCTCCATCCTCTCTTCACCCCATGGCTCAATTTGGCGGTTATAAGCGGCACGCGACCAGAACGCGCGTGTAACCCGGCTCGCGCTCCAACTGTTTTTTTTTCTTAGACAGCCTAACAGTCAGGTTCTAAGTCTCCAGCGCGACGCACATACTTTGTTTAAATCAACGTTAAAATAAATATAATCTTCTACGGAAATGCTTCGATAGATGTTTGTTCCGAAGTTACGTTCGGTGGTCAGGTGGTGAGTTCTTAAATAGATTTTCTTCACTCACTCACCTCAGGCGCAGACTGATTTACAGTTCGGACTCCATTGTCGCTTCGGTAAACCAATCCAGAAGCGAGTCCTTGTTTCACACTGACCGTGAAGAAGAAAAGAGAAAAGATGGAGAAAACACGACGCTTTTCCCTCAGTCACGACTCCGGTTCTTCACAGGTAGCCTGTAACGGACTGCAAAGCGCGGAACTACATTCATTAACTTACGCCGCTGTTACTCAACCGTCCCTTGAAAATACCGAACACTCTGTCAGTAAAATACAAACAAACATCACATATCTTCTCAGTTAATTAATAGTTAGGCGTGAGCGTAAAGAAGTGCCTCCCTGTCTGGAGGTGCAAAGTGCTTTAGAAATAACGAAATATCCGAGATCACCATCGTTCAGCCTTGTGGTGGAAAGTAATCTTCCAAAACAAGTGTAGGAACGATGTACTGCCTCCCCACCACACACACACACACACACACACACACACTATCTCTCTCTCCCTCTTATTGTGTGTGTTCTGCAGATAAACTTTGTCCTTCTACAGAGAAACGTTGTCCTTTCTGAGCAATATAACATTAAATTTAACATTATGGTCTAGAGTCTCATTCGACGCAGTAAAATGCTTTGCTTAACCTGTAACTATACTCATATTATACACCATGTACCGGGTCACGAAGAGCATTCATTCCTGTTCCCAGCCTGCCTCGTGTCCACAGCTTAGGCTGGTAGAGATGGTAAAGTTGTGTTGGGAAAATGTTCCAGGGACATTTTGGACTCAAGACTCAGAATACGAGTATTGTTGCTGACCATGTGCACCCCACTCATGGCAACTATTTACTTGTGTTCTCGAGGCTATTTCTCAACGATAACGTCACAAACATAATGTCATCTCATATCGGTTTAACGAAGTTCAGTGTTCTTCAGTGCTCACCAGATTTGGATCAAATAGAAGACCTCTGGGATGTGGTAGAACTGGAAATTCACAGCTTAATGTATCTGTAAAATCTGCAGGGATTGCATGATGCAACCATGCCAACATGGAACAGTGTCTCAAAGGAATTTTTCAAAAATGGAATGTAAGCCAGTCCACAAATGATGGAAGCTGTATTGAAAGATGCACTTATCCAGAGCGACTTCAAATTAATACAGTCTTACAAGCCAAGCAATTGTGGGTTAAGGGGCTTGCTGCGGGACGCAACAGTGGCGGTATTTGAACCCTGGACCTTTTGGTCCATAGTCCAGTACCTTAACTAGGCCACCACAGTTCCCAGCATTAATGTAGAATTCCTAATAGAGGGTTTGGTGAGTGTAAATATGCTGCTCACAATATATTACTGTACAATAATATTATTAGAATTACATACTTACTGGACAAAAAAGTCACCTCTGAGTGAAACAAACCTAATAGTCTGTAATACCTCCACAAGCATCAAAAATAGCCTAGATTAAATTTGGCATGTGCTGGACAATTTTCTGCGTGTAGGCGACATCAAAGTTCAGCCACACTTACGATAAAGAATTGCACATTTAATTTGAAAGAGGATTCACTTCGAAGGATTTTGTGGGCCAGTCCAGATATTTGACTTCTCCTGAATGTTCATGAGAATCGCGTTCAGTCAATCACAGGACTATTAATGTGACTGTCATGGTGGTGGTTCGAATTTACTGGCACTTCAACCAAATGACATTTAATTGTATTATGGTACAAGAGAATGAAAGCTTCGTAGAAAGCTTAGCATACTGAGGTGGAGAAAATAACTTGTGTCTGATATTAAATATGCAGACAATGGGAGGAGTGTGGATTTTATATGGAATTTATATTTTCTATATATATTTACTATTTTAATATATCTATCTGTGTAACCTTATGGCCTATTGAGCATTGTAAAGTCAGCAAAGGGCGCACTGTGCCTTTGTGGTTAGATATATTAAGGGAAAAAGGAATGGAAACTAGAACAATGGTGTGTTAACGTATTTTATATCGAGCTTGCCTAAATGTTGAGACACGCTGTCATGAAATAGGTAACTTCTCTTTTATGCATCTTTATTCTGTCTTGAATCCTAGTCACAAAGTCCCGTACCACTTAGCATAAAAGAGAAGGGTCACTGGGGCTCTTTATCCGCTTGCATACAACCCTCTTTGTGATTTGTATCTGAGCTGATCTCTGCAGATAATAAAAAGAGAACTTATACTCTCATCTGACTGCTCCTGTGTTTTCATTCGAGTCTCCTTGTGTTATCACAAATTTCCATCACAGAACCCATTTCTGTGTAATGCCAACACTAACAGAACATCACAGAACCTTCTCTAGGTTGAACTACACCTTGTCACAGTCCTCACTGAAGACTTAATTAACTCTCTGATGAACACGAAGCCTAGCATTATTTACAGAAACAAGAGTCATCGTCAAAACTTTGTTTTGCCACTCCATATGCTCATGGTATGCAGTTGTTCTTATAGAAATTGGTTGTGAATGACCTGTTGATTTCTAGAAGCTATTCTTGCCTGGAAAGGAAGCCATTTTTATTTACAAGCCGTGAAACACGCGGTCCCTATCCGTCCATTTTGTCTTTCAGCTATAATTCTGATTAGCATGTCCTGTAGACTGGGATTTTTACCACTGCTTGCAAACCCATATGACTACAGCAGGCTAGCAGTTAAGATACTAGACTATGGATCAGCAGGTCCATGGGTCAAATCCCACCTCTATCAAGTCGCCACTGTTGAACAAGGCCCTTAACACACAACTGCTTGGATTGCAAAACTAAATCAAGTTGCTCTGAATAAATGGGCCTGGTAAATGACAAATGAAAACGTACGTTTCTGTATACCTGTAAATTCAGCTCCTGCGTTCACACTATGACCAAATCTGTCCTTTCAGTGAATCATTAACATCTGCTATGCAACCCTGTACATTTGCCTGCAACCAGTGAATTCCAGAATATACACCCCTCACATTTTTGTAACTATTTTATATCTTCTTGTGGGACAATACTGAAGATATAACAGTTTGTTATAATGTACAGTAGTCAGTCTACATCTTGTATAACTGTGTAAATTTGCTGTACCCTCAAAATAACTCACCATTAATGTCTAAACCACCATCAACAAAAGTGAGTACACCCCTTATTGAAAATGGTCTTCGGATGCATATTCTAGCACGTTTTAATAAATGTCATAAACGGGCTCTGATCAGCTTCCTGAAACACACTGCTTCCATCTAGTGTTCAAATGTGATCTTTGCTATAACACAGTTGTTGGTTAAGTGGCACTAGTCTTGTACTTGTGTTGTTGGTGGTGACACTATTTGTCACGCTTCAGACTTAAATTGACCTACATTGTCTAAAACAGTCTCTCCTTATGAGATATCTGACTGTATCACATAGTGAGTCATGAATCACATGCTGCTTGGCACTGTTGTTTTGTGATACAAAGAAATGTGACTGTGTGACACATTTGCAACTACATATAGAGGAAAAGGCTTTGGATGGCATTCAGGTGGCACAGTGGCAATTTGCTATCCCACCACAATTGTTACCTGGGTTCAAGTACCGGTGTTGCCATCCTACATGCCGAGGGTTACTAACGTGCAGTACGGGGCAAACGTATTAGGCCATTTGCTCCTTGCCAAGAATGCCAAATAGTAAGGGATAAGAAAATTATTGCGAACAAAAAAACAAAGGTAATAATAATAACAAAATTACACAACAGTAAGAAATATGAAATAGCCTGGTAACCTGGCAATTATGTGCAAATTGAAATGTAAGTTACAGTTATTTACTGTAGTACATAAATACATAACTTGCACATCTGTAAAGACACCAAGAAACATATAATCCCATCCAAGCAACTAGCAGTGAGAGTAGTAGACTGGCCTGCCTGCAGTCCAGACCTGTCTCTCATTTAAAATGTGTGGCGCATTATGTGTGCATTTAAGTGCAAAATACGACAACGGAGACCCCGGACTGTTCTACCTACAATTATTGAGTGTTGTTAAAAGGAAATGTGACGTAACACAGTGGTAAACAGCAGGCATCAAATTCAAAATGAGTGAATATTTGCAAAAACCAATAAAGTTTATCCATTTTGAACAGTAAATATCTTGTCTTTGTAGTGTATTCAGTTGAAAATAGGCTGAAAACGATTTGCAAATCATTGTATTCTGATTTTACTTATGTTTTACACAACGTCCTAGCGTCATTAGAATTGGGGTTGTATTAAAAACGGAGCAAAAGTACGGATTAAAAAGTTGGGGCCTGTATACCAAATCATTTACACCATTTAATACACTAACACTTTTTTTTCTGTCAAAGAAAACACACCAATGTTCATTTATGGTTGCTACATGAATATTTATTAGCTTAATATAATTTACTTTAATACAATTAGCATTTTGGTTACACTTGTATATAACATAATCATAAAATAAATATAATATATTTTCCATTATGTCTATAATAAACTGTACACTTGTTTATAATATATATTTACAATTCTCATGGCCATAGATATTTTAAACCTGGACATATATTGCAAATGGAGGACAGATGCTCAAATGTAATCCTGTATTTGGTATTGGCTTATATCCTCCTCATTAACAAGTCAGGTTAATTCATTCTCTCACTTTAGTATATAAAGCACAATTAAGACAGAAATAGCCCAGACCTGCTGGGGAACACACAGATTATAATGGCTATATGAATGGTCTGAAATAGTGACATCATAGTGATTACTAGTATATATGTTTGGCATCTGGCACTCTAGTATTACCAAGTAAAAAAAAAAACATGAAATATTTTAATTCCTAATAGTAGTCCAACCTAATTTCTAATAGTAGTCAGACAGTTTAAACATCACTGAGCATCACTGAGTAGTACACTTAGTAGTCCATATCTCATCTACAATAGTTCAGGTCTGAATAGCAGCATAATAAGTAATGTCCAGTCACTATTGATTTCATAGATAAGACAAGGCAAGGTAAGGCCCATCCACATACATGTCCCTCTCTGATTCACTCTCGTCTTCTTTTTCTTGCCAACAAGTACTTCACCAAAAAAGATAAAAGGTCACCTTGGCGACCCTTCAGTTAAGGGTTCTTCAGGGTTGGTTCAAAGCCACTGGATATCGCAAAGAGATTCCATAATGTCAGCTTCAAAGGTGTAGACTTTGGCTGAACTGGCATACTCAAGAAAAAGAAAACCCCCTAAAACGTGTCCATGTCCATGAGGTACAGAGAATACAGAATGTCATACTCATTGGGAAATGCAAGGAGATGGAGACTGAAGCCTTGAATGTATCGTGCTGAAAGATGGAGGGCACTTTCAGTTAAGTTTTCATAACCTGAGTTTGGGACTCAGTGATATTTCCTCTTCTTGAAACCTTTCCTGCGCCACGCATTTATTCCAGGATGTAAAGTGGAATTTGTACGACAATTCGATTTTCACAGGAAACATGAAATATCAATAATATTATTGCCATAAGCAAAAATAAGGCCTGCTATTCATAGAAGCGTATACATATTATACATATATATGTATATATATGTTATATACATATATATACATATATATGTATATATATGTTATATACATATATATACATATATATGTATATACACTGCTCACAAATAATAATGAATATAGTTTGTAAGCAGTGTATATTAGGTTGCTCTCAAATGGAAGTAAGATCGTAGAGACATGAAGTTTCAGTGAGCCAGACGATAAGGTCCACTTAAAAGGCATTAAGCCTGTAGTACTGCGGTTCACATTATGACGTTATAAAACACGAATTAACACCATACTTGGAAAGATACGCAAGTGTGTAGTCGTTACACCGTTTACCGCTGTATATATTCTCATATGCATGGTTACCACAGAACAAGATACTTAAGGATCAAACCCAGCAACAGCTTTTTGATATACTCTTTGCAACTGGGGATGTATAATATACATAGTACGCACGTAGCACAGATATTTTTTCAAAACTAAGTCTTCAGGAGTCGTATTGCTTCTTTTGCTTGCCTCAAATCTTGAAATAAATACGATACCCTTGTTCCATGTCTCAGTTTCACTATAGCTAACTCAGAAAAACGGTAAAAGTTGAAGAGAGTACATAAAGAGCAGAGCTATCCCAGAGCTGAGAACAAGAGACGTGTTTTTGAATAGACAGGAGACCCTGCCAGATCAGCCAGAGCAGAAACACACACAGTTAGTACAAACAACAGACACGATGGCAGAACACTGCCCTCGAGCCCTTATTTGTGAAAGGAGAGCAAGGGAGACTAAGAAGTATTGGAGGTTGGAATAGGTCAGGCACAGTTCCACTAGCTCAACCTTTCGAATATTGCAACACTACATTTGTTGCCGTTTTCAGCACAGACGAAGCGTATAAAAACAAAGCGTGGACATTTTTCAATTTTCAATTTAGTCATATTGTTGACAACTAGTTAAGATTAAATGACAAACCACAGCTCACAGTATCAGTCAGTACTCGGTGTATATATTCTAAGCTTCTGTGGTACAAACATAATGGTGAGGTAAAAGTGGGATTTTCCAAGTTCACCTTAATTATCTGTGACATGTTGGTCGTCACGAAATGTGTTGGTCCTGTATGATATATGAAGGCATTAGATCTGAATCAGGTTTTCAGGTTTAAGACCAAGGCATCAATCCATGAAATCAATCCATCCATCCATTATCTAGGCAACTCTGGGCACAAGGGCAGCAACAACCCTAGACAGAGCGCCAATCCATCGCACGCTAAGGGCCCTTTAGAGACACCAATTAACCTAACACGCATATCTTTGGACTGTGGGAAGGACCCAGGCCGCCCCACCCTGGGATTGAACACAGGAACTTCTTCTTGCTGTGAGGCAGTGGTGCTACCCACCGAGTCACCGTGCTGCCAGCTTGAAATCCATTACTCTATATTGTAGGGGTTCCCAATTATGACCCTTGAGTACCCCTACTGTACATAGTTGTGTTTTGCAAGTGTGTTTGGAAGATTGTGAGAACTACCTTTTTAATACCTGTATATGTATGTGTGGAGAATAAATGTCGCCAAATGCCACAGCGTTTTTAGATGATTCACACTATGCTGTAGACGTGCATAATAAAGCAAATACAGTGGGAAGGGCTTTTACTCTACTGTATTTAACTTGCCACAAGGAAGGATGGTGAAAGAGAGAAACGTTGCAGAGGCAAAAGATTCCTCACAGATATTTTAAGATGATGACGGTTTGTTTCTCAAAATCCAGCAGTGAGCAGTAAAAAAACATCTAGAATTTATAGACTTTTTTATAGACTGTTGTAGCTTGAGGTGACACGGGTAGCAATCTAGTTTTTATCAATTTTTTAAGTAAAACAGATTTCACAACAGAGGATCTAGGTCATATGCTAGTATTCTGCCCACTCTTAATTATGGTAATCACAGTTGGGTTTTTTGATTATTGCAAACTAATGCATGCATTCTGTTTCTTATTTTGTCCAGACATGCTTGTGTGGTGCCGCTTGAAGATTTTTTTTTACTGTTTCGCGTCCATAATGTTGAAAACCCTTACCCTAAGGCAAATCTTGGTTGATTCACCAACAAAAGATCTATTTTCTAGTCCGGCTTACATTATCCATGGAACACAAATATATCAATAGCCCAGAGTAAGCAGGTCCCCGGTTTGTTTGGTAACTGATGAGTAGAACTGTTCATCATTAGTTATTTGAAACTGGTATAGACTTTGCACAATTGGCAAAACATTACATGTTTTTCTAATAAGCGCAGAAAAAAAAGGCCAGTCTTGTGGAAACAACAAACCCTGTCAACCACATTAAAAGGAAGCGGCTCAGAGGGGTACCTTGGGCAATGCCCTTAACCCACAATTAGGGCTTGGATTGTTTCAGTTATAATATTATTATATATAATAGAATTTACTGTATCAGTTTGATATCGCTCTCGAGTGGTGGCATCTGCTAACTGACTCACATCTTCTAACTAAGTGATGGCAAAAAGCATGTGGGTGCAGAGTGGTGAAGACGTTCCATGTGAGAAAACAAGTAAGTGTTGGAAAGACCTTCCTTGATGCTGTGACACGTCCTGGCCAAGGATCTGAGATCCAAAGTTAACATCTGTCATATTTCCTATTAGCCTAATTATAGGTTAATAATATTTGTTAGTACTGTTTATTATATTAATCTGCTTTGTTTTCATAAGTAGAGAACTTAGTTAAGCAGTTGTGTTGGGTTTGCAAATTGGTCTTACAACCCAACATGCAAAATAACTGTGTGATCATGCTCCAGCATTAAATAATCAGTAATGGGATAATGTTGCAAGATCACTCGCCCCTAGGCAGGGCTACTCCAGGACCAGAGCTATTAGCCACTGCAGCATCGGATATCATGCATGCCTAACCTTATAGCTGGTTTATAATGCCAACACTCCAATCATCAATATATCGATATGAAGTACTTTAGGGGATGGGATTGTTTGTTATAGCCTCCTTCCTTCCTCTCCTCCCAAGGTTGTTACTGTCCACCCTTCTGCTACGTGTGTACAGACTGGGCTGGAGCCATGGGCCTGGCAAAATTGTAGTCGAGGCCCTTGAACTGTACCTTTCGTTCCACGATGAAGACAACCCCGACACACTGGCAGCTGAGACACTAGTATCAGCCTCACTCGTTTCAGATTCTGACTCTGCATATGTGGGTTCAGAGGTCATCAGGGAGAGAAACGGAGTCTGCTTGGGTTCACTGAGAGAGAGTTGGTTGGATCGAACATGTGGTGTCGGAACGCCTGGCAAAGACACGGAACTATACGAACTAGAGTTTAACTCCCACGTTCTGTCACTTTGCCATTTATCTGCCATCACACCCTTGGTGTTATTGCCTGACTCACCCTCCAGCCATTTGCTTTCTGTCTGATCCTCTCTAACCCATTGTCTGCCTCTCAATTTTACCCAAGTGTCATTTTGGCTGTTCTCTTGGAGAAACGGTGCGCCCTCCTCCTTAATCCACTCTCTCTTCTGTTTGTAGTTCCACGTGTCTTTTAACTCCTCCCACTCCTGCCTTGACTTTTGAGTCATCTTCATAGGAATGGGCAAATTCTTAATCTCTCTCTCCAACTTGCCCTGTTGCCACTCCTCTTTTTCAACAGTCTCTCCCCTTCTCTCACTCTTTGGTCGTCTCCCTCTCTCGTGACTTTTAGTTGACTCTGGTTCATTGTCATCCTCTCCATCACTGCGTCCTTTGCTGCTGTTTCTGGCTAAACTATGGGATCCCTGGTGTCTCCTGCTATCTTTTGACCTTTGAGCTGTGCTCTGTCTTTGGGGGCTGTTTTCCCCCTGTCCCTGGCTCTCTTTGCTTGCTCTCTGGCTGCGGGTCCTGTCTGCTCTTGGAGGGTTGGAAGTGGCATCCGAATGGTGATGCTGGTGGTGTTGATTCACTGCAGCCAGATGCGGCTGTGGGGCTGAGGGCAGGGAGGCGACGGTTGCTCTCTGGTCAGGGCCTGGAGAAAGGAGAAATCAAATGAATTAATACAATTTTACCAACAGTGAGCATAAAACACGCTGAACATAAAGGCTAAAAGTACTTTTATTTTTTCACTTTTTAAATTCAATAGCAGTAACAGGTAAAATGGATGACACTGGAATGGACCGTTATAGCAGGTTTGTAACAGAAACACATAGGGAAACCCTACAATGTTAATGGAATTCTTATTATTCTGAATTCTTATTATTCTGATAATTTACTTATTCTGCTCTGGACAGTGGTGAATATGTGGTTGAGATTAAAGATAATTTATTTGAATAATACATGTAACAACTTTAAAAGCATGACAATTCATAAAACGTATTTAAAGATAAAACTGAAATAGCCAGGTCAGTTTTGTCATGTCGTGGATCCTTATCGGACTAGAAGAGCCAGCCACTATATAGTGGTAGAAGACAGATTTTCATTAAGAAATCTCCTGGTACTTCAGGCTGTCCATAATGCTTTGTATTCTACATTCTAATCAAGGTTTTCATCCAGGAGAAGCAGCCCCAAAACATGACAACTCTTCCACCACAACTAACAGTGGTGATTATATACTTATCCTTATAACCTTTTTGTGTTTATAAGCCAAACACACATTGAGTGTTGGTTGTCAGAAAACTGTATTTCAGTCTCATCTGACATTGCAAGTCCCAGTCCAGTTCCAGTAGGATCTTCTGAAGTCTAGTGCTTAAATTTGCGGTTTTGGGATCAGACAGCTTCTTCTGACACCAACGAAACAAATAATGCTTTGATGTTGGCATGTAAATGTAGACTAAGCAACTTGACGGCTTCAAAATGACACCACCTGATTCAAAACTGTTTCTTGGAGAAATGCTTGCCTTTCTAACCATCCTTGTTACTTGCACTGGGAGCAGAATAGACTCCGCCATGCAGGATTATTACATCTACGGTTTTTTTAATTCATGATTAAATTTCGGTTTCCAGCTCCAATCCCTGGAGAATATAGTACAGATGGGCTAACGTGCCTTGGACAGGATGACTACTCATCACAAGGCCTGACAGGAGCTGCTGTTGCAGCTTTGGGGAATTAATCCTAAACTGGCCTCCTCTCTCTCAGATACAGCCAATCGCGCCACTTTATGATGGCTAACGTAGCCGGGAGGTGACTTGGAATGTAAAATGAGAACCTGAGAACCTGTTCCAACTATATTTCAACTACCATTAACATTTTAGGAGTGTCAGTAATTTTGAAATATATTATCTTACAATATATTCAAGGTTAGAGAAGTTGAAGGTTACGTTAGGTAAGTTGAAGCTAATAAACCACAAAGACATTCTATTATAACCTTTTATACCACATATATAGGGTCCTACCTAAGTGTACGGCTGTGAAAATTGCAACATGAGTCCGTTTCCATTTAAATTTGAAATCCATGGCAAATCTCCAATTAATCCAGAGTTTTATGAATAATGATTTGATATTTTTATTTGTGTATGTATTTCGTTTGGATAAAGTTAAACGTCAGTGCAAATCAGTAGTTTACTTGCATTATTCGAAGATCTGCTAGTATTACTGACATGAAAATACATCGGATGAGAAGATAATTCCTGAAAGCAGTGGATTTTTTACCCTGCTCAAGTTCTTTCGACAGTGGATTCACTGATCTGCATCTCAATATCAATCAACATCTCTATTTTACAAAAAACTGAAGGCCTGAGTTACAAATCTAAATACATATCACAAGAGGCAGATGCTCTATTGCAGATGTTACATGTTTGGAAGTCTTTTGAGTCGAGACTCCTGCATCTATCTGTCGATCCCAACCAATTCTGCAAATACAGAAAGGACCGTGTCAAATCTGAAACAGAGCAGGAAGCCTCGTCCCATCGTTGGATGTTCACATTCAACCATTAATATACACTATGCAACGTATAGTAGCGTTCTTTGAGATAAAAGGGTATTTGAATGAATGTTGTTGACATTTTTGTTAAAACAATTGGGAAATCTGTGATTTTTTGCTAAACAGTGTCTGTGATATTATATTATCACGTTTTCCTGTGTATTTATTATGGCCCCACATATATAGCTGATACTGTACTGCTATTTTGAAGCTGACTGTAGCATTGTGCTCGAATGCAAACATGTCTAAAAAGATAGCAGTAAAGTAGCAAAGAAAAGAAATGTTGTAGAGAAAACAAGAAAAGCTGAGAACTAACAGGAACGACTACCAACCGCGTGTTCTCGGTCCGCCCGATTACATAGAAGCACGGTTCACCCAGCTTGGAGTTGGTCATACAGAGAGAAAGACTGGAAAGCTCCACTGAAGCACAGAATAGAGAGACAGACAAGGATAGAGACAAAGAAAAAGGAAACCGTGTGTGAAAGAGAACATAATGTATAAGAAAGGAGATTATTATAAAGGAGATATTTAAATGTTAAAAGCACGAATTAAACAAAGGCATTAAGGTGGGTGTCTTTAAAATAAATGAACGAGATAAGGGAATGAAGAATAAAAATCAGATTACAAAGAATTAAGCATGGAAAACTTGCTGTAGTTAGTTACAGACAATAAGAACACCCGAAACAAGCAGACTTAAAAAAGACACGTAATCCTGATATTAATCGCTTACTAAACTAAAATATTTACTGTTTTAAATAACGTCGTTCTAAACGACACATGGACCTTATAAAGCCATAGTTAATACTAAAAGAATATTAGATCATTATTGTGTCATGTTTCAAGTTTCAGTAGTACATAGGGGGTGCGGTATTTACTCCGGGTACTCTGGTTTCCTTCCACAGTCCAAAGACATGTATGTTACATTAAATGGGTGTTTGAGTGTGTGCATGTGTGTGTGTTCCTGCCCTTGTGCCCAGAGTTGTCGGATGGGCCTGCAACCCTGTGTGGATTAATATATTAATAGAATTAAGAAATTAATGAATTAATGACAATACATATCACACACCCCTGTTAGCACAGAGTGACGTATTGAGTGCTTACATTTGTGCCTAAATGAGAAAACAAGTTTTTTTTCCTGACAAGGAATCAAATAATTACCATTAACTGATCTAACTGTAGATGTGTATACTTAGGACAGTATAGTAGTATACTACATAGTTAGTATCCTACCCAACAATTCTACTCTAGTTCTTAAATATTATTGCTCTAACTTTAAGAATTGGCAGTTTCAAAAGTGTACCTTTTACCTTTTGCATAGTGATTTGCATGTTTTTAGGTGTCGAAATCTAAAATCTGATTGGATCATTAGCCTTACCATAATCAGGAACGTAGCCGTTGCCTTTCTTGAGGACCAGATGGATTTTGTGTCCTGAGTTCCTGATCTGCTCCACTGCCTGACTGTGGCTTATTCCTGCTGTGCTATTGCCATTGATCTCCACCAACTGATCACTCACCTGCAACACAGTTGCACTGTGCTAAGCTCGTATGTATATACAGACAAAGTATGTAATTTAAATCACCAGTGGCAACAAACTGACGTTGACGTTCTGTGGCCAGTTACTATCCATAGACCTTTCATGGCAAGGTAAGGATATAAGGTGCCAGGATTTTCTTGAGTGCAGTTAATGCTGTGGCTGCCATTGTCACTGTAATTGGAAATTCTACACCACCAACCGATGCTGCTGCCCAGTAACCGTTTCACTTTATAAGCCCAACCAAGATTCTCAAAAAAGCGCGGTGCCTATCACTGAGCTACAGGAGCTACACCCTCTGTATTTGTAACTGATTTGAACTTTTGGTAGGACTATCAATGCTGACATGAAGTCAAACATTCATGCAACTGCACGTAAAAGTCTGTAACAGTTATTAGATGGATATAACCATTTATAGCGTACACAACCCACTAACCTGCATCTTGCGACTGCTTGAGGCTGGTCCTCCCTCCATCAGGCCCAGAACATAAAGATCCATGTTATATTCACTCCCTCCTCTCAGACTGAACCCAAATCCAGTAGGCCCTCTCTCCAGCTCCACACTGTAGTACCGTGATGTGTCCTGTTGTGTATAAGAAGGGTCCAGGGGAAAAGAGTAAAAGATAGACACATTGGGTTCATTTCAGGTAATCAGATGTTGCCATGCCAACAGTGTGGAAAGTAAAATCTTGCTTACCTTTGGTTTGGATTTGTGAGACTTTCTGCTTCTGTGGTTTGTTTCATTTTCTGAGTGTTCGGAGGAGTCTAAGGAGGATATAAAGAGGAGTGTGAGAACAGGGTACATAGTGTAGTGAAGATGGGTTTACTGTTGCGTACAAAAATAAACCAACAGAAAGGTTTACAAAGTGCCACAGAATCTGGTGTAAAATAAGAAAAGTGTCTTTTTTTGCTTTGTCGTCTAGATTAGAGGGTACATTTCACCTGAATCATGCAGGAATTCCAGCCTGTTTCTAAACAGCCATCCTAAATACAGTCAAATCCGGTTAAGCCGCTAATTCGGACCAAATCCCAAAGTACCGAATCAAATCCTATTATATACGTGTAATGTTATTCCGCTTATTTGGACCAAAATTCCGCTTAATCGGAGCAAAAACGTGTACAGTATGTAATATCTCTTCATTTGTCCCGTGCTTCTCCCCAGCCCTCTACTGCCACCTACAGGTCTTTGCCTAATATTTACTACAAAAAAGAAGCCAAAAGTCACTTAGCCACTGCTAAAGCGGATCAGATCACACCGGATAAGTGTGATTCAAACGTTGACTGGAATTGAGTAAGAACTTGTTTTTTACAGTATTATGCTTCACATGCTGAGTATCTATACATTG
>JAUZST010002979.1:0-17547 GCA_034779995.1 Parotocinclus haroldoi
ATACCTGATACCCTAATTTAACAAGTATTTATTATATATAATATTCATTAGATTTTTGTTTGTCGGTGTAAATATAAGAAAAACATAGTTTGTTAAACATGTGATGGTTGATTTAATATATTTGTTTAATAATCTGCAGATTAGATATTTATACCCTTCCTTTAAGCAAGACAGGTGATAAAATCAGTGCTTAAAAATATTTAACTTATCATTGTCCCTGTCTGGCTTTGGTTGCCTTCAGTATCTTTAGAACAAGTGTAAATGAAGATGATTGATTTCCCAGGTGCTAGAGCTGCAGTGTCGGGTAGTTACTGTGCGTACAAGAGCCAGTAAAAGTGATCCATGTTTAACCAGCCTGATTTAAACAGGCAAGCGTCTGTGTGTCGGGACAGATAAGGGTACTACAACCTTTTTTAGTTCTGCAGTACTAACACGTGCTCATACACAATAAATATACAGCTCTGACTTTATTGAAGTAAAAGCTCATGTCCATATTTAATAAGAATCTTATTAACACACACCGTTCTGGACCTCTTTTTCCTTCAGAGCTGCATTTTATGGTATAGATTCAACAAGGTGCTAAAATCATTCCTCAGATATTTTGGTTTATGATGGTTTTACATGGTGTTTAGAAGATGGTACACTGGTCATAAAGTGATGGACATGGCCAACAATACTATATGATGTAGATATTGGATGGTATTTAGCCTTACCACCTTTATTTGCTGTGTTGTGCATTATGAGATGCTTTTCTGCATATCTGGATTGTAACACTTTTGCATTTGAGTTACTTCTTTTCAGCTTGAAACAATATGGCCATTCTCCTCTGACATCAACAAGGCTATTCTTCATGGAAACCCGCCACTCACTAGATGTTTTGGACCATTATCTGTAAACACATCCCAGTAGATCAGCAGTTCTTAAAACATCAGACCAGATTGTCCAGCATCATCAACCATGCCATATTCAAGGACACTTTAATTCCCTTACTATGCCATTCTGATGCTCGGTTTAAACTTCAGCAGGTCGACCTGACAATATTTACATGCCTAAATGCATGCAAATGAGCTGTTGCCATGTGATGATCTGATTTTATGTTTGTATTGACTAGCTTAAAGGAAGTAGCCAGGTAGTGTAGTTCACTTTCCAACAATATATGGAAAGTTAGACTACTCCAAAGTAGGACACTAGACAGTGCCTTTAGACACTGTCTATCTGGTGTAGACAGATTTTTAACATGTCTAAGTGAGAATCCTATAGCTACTTTGTGTTCAAAAATGTTCCAGTGGTTACATTAATGTGGTGATGTGTGAGTGAATGGACAAGGGCAATTCCCTGAGAAGGATTGGCATGCTGTTTTTGACCACCAATAGTAGTTACTAATGACAAATAAAGTATGGGAGTCCGATGTGGTCACATCTGACCAAACCTCACCTTTCCTGAGGATACAAATCAGTAGAACACTGGTCCCAATGATGAGATGCCCTTTTTCATATTCTCCTCTGGCAAGGCAATTATGAAACAGGGTAGTAAGCCCAGTTCTGTCTGCTGGGCAACTGGCTGTCATTGATGTCCCATTTTAAGGGCTGAGCTCTTGTTTGCCTGTTGTGCCTTTGCCAGCTTCCACCATCTGAGTTTCCGTGAGCCAAGGGGGTGCTGCAAGCAGACCTGGGATGTCCCCGTGTGACAGATTTTTGGAAGTAAGCCACCATACTTCAAGTGCATTTAGCCAACCTACTGTATATTAGGTATGTGAAGGTTGTTTTTTTTTAATGGAGGTCATATGTTAAGTTAGTTAAACAGGTAGAATAGACTGAAGCGGCCAGCTTTCTTCATTTATCCTGCAAGTACACTAAACAGACAAACATTTGTGGATAGCTCTGCTATTTCAGCAACACTCACTTGTAACATGTTAATAATATAAATAATATATTATTAAATATATAACATTGGCAGTATTTAATACTACAGCACTTCAGAGATATGACTCTCAGTGCGACACATTTATTGGTTTCCACTTCCGGCTGCCATAAAACAAAAGTCTATGCAGAATTGATTTGCCAACTTTGATTGAGAACTTAATTGGTTTGCACAGAACCTTAACCCGAACAAAATTAGACACCTTGAAGATGCACTGGAATGCAAAAAGTGAATATTGGAAGCCAACCTAACCAGAATTCATGTTGCAGAATTTAGCTGAAAGCTCTTTTTGAAGAACAAAGGCTGTTGCAGCAGCAAATGTGGGGGCAAACTCCATACCAACACCCATGTTTTATTATGAATCCATATATTTTTGTGGGCATCCACAAACTTTTATAGTGTGTCAATCAAAGAGTAATTGCCTAACATAATTCAAGTGCTTCTGAATAAATAATGAAACCTGCATATTATGTATAGCAATCCATGTCATTGCCTTTATGCTTTGCAGCTGTGGAAGCCGCAGATGGGCCAGGAACAAACGCTCTGAGCGAGCCTGTGCACTGCTAATCCAGAGAATATGCTTAGATAGAGCTCAGTTTAAACCCAGGATTAACACAAATCCTCCCTATGTGCAGGAGCCATGAAGGACCAAACTGATTACTGCAGGGTCTTAGACTCTCTTATGTATTAAAAAGGGTAGTATAATAAATAACAAATAATGAGTCTTTTCTTTTTTGTAAATTACAAACTATATGCAAAAACATTCTGTTGCCCTAAACTCACAAGCCTTGTGCATACATAATACAAATAATACAGTCAAAATACACAGGACATGCTGACATGTTTTGAAGGTTTTGCAAAGTCTGCCAAAACCATCAGTAGCTGTCTTCAGATGACCACTATGTGGTTTGTTTACTTGGCTGGTTTCTCTGAATTTGGTTATGAGGGATCCTTCTTGGTGTCGGTAGTTGACATCTGTGGCTATGATATAACAGCTGCATTCCCCGGACATCAGAATTGTTAATTCCATCTTCAGTTACCTGTGATGAACAACAAAAGTTTAAATGTTTCTGTTACATATTGCAAATCTAATTGTGGAAGTCAAATTCTAAGACAATTCTGATATTCTTTGATATACCACATGACCACCTTCCCACTGGAAAAACTTACCCTCGATCCTATATAGCCAATAATTTAAGACTAATTTGTTCCAAACATAACCTACAAGACAAGCTCCCTCACCCATCACTTTCTGGACTATTCATATATCTAATTTCCCCCTTTGTTTCTATAATAAAAGGGTGTCCTGTGTCTTTTGACTCACCAGTGAAAAGTTTATAATAATATATATTGTTACTTGTATAAAAAGTTGTATCTTACCCTAACAAAACACTAATGTTCATTTGAATAGTATACCAACCATCTTCTTTCCCTTAACACCAGACATATAAAGAAGTTATATAGAAGCCTCTTTGTATCTCTCTTAGTGTCAGCTTTATTCTCAATCATGACTCAAACAGCATTGTCTTACCCACCTGTGAATTGGTTTATTGATGATGCAGAGCTGAAGGGTTGTTATTAAACGTAGACGACACACAGTGGATTCTGAATCGATTTTCCCATCAGTGTCAGTTCAGTTCTCTGTGAACAGCTACTTGGGGATGGTAGAGGCTCAGCAGTTAAAGTACTGCACTGTGGACCAAAATATCTGTTGTCAATCCAAACTGCCACTGGGGGTCCTTGAACAAGGCTCTTAACTTGCCTAGATTGTAAGATTGTATCAGTCACTCTGCATAAGAGCATCTGCTAAATGACTAAATATGTGATTATTGACACTGATTTTACTTTAATAGATCTTTTACCATAAACAGCAAGATACATTTGGTATCTGAAGTGAGTTTATCTAAGGTTAGTTTGTTTAGTAGGCTAATAATGCTACAAAAACAAACTTCTGTGTACAAAGTTAGAAGTCACAAAACATTTAATAATAACCATCTGATCCATATAGAAGCATTCTGTAATATACAGAATTATAAAGAGTATTATACAGATAAGTATCATACAATAAGCACACTTTTAGCTACACATTTCACCTCATTACATGATGTAATACCATTTTACATAAACAATATACAAAAGAAGCCTGTATGCAATTAGTCTTCAACAATTTAAGAAACAACATGTCCATTGTAGTTATGTTAGTTTTAACTGCTGCTTTTAGTACAATTGATACAAATCTACTTGATTCTTGGACTAATAGACTTGTTTATATTTAAGGTACAGTTAAGTTGCACTGAATTCATGTGCTTAAACACATCATGCAATAAACCAGTGGGTCTCAAACTTGTCTGCAGAGTCTGCAGTGACTCTTTTTGTAAATTTCCAAGCCCACCATTCAGACACACATTAATGTGTTTTGTTTTCTATTTTATTTATTTTAAACATCGTAATTCATAAAGAACCACAGCTTATACAGCTAATATATCGGGACTGTGGTAGCCTAGTGGTAAAGGTACTGGTCGAAAGTCCAGGGTTAAAATTCCACCTCTGCCAAGCTACCATTTTTATGTCCTTGGGCAAGGTCTTTAAGCCATTAAGTGTATCAGATGTAAGTCACTCTGGATATGACAAATGTAAATGTATATAAATATAAGACAAAATAAACCAACAAATTACTGTTACAGTGGAATTATTATAAGTTACATGCATGTCTTACAGCAGTCCCCTCATTCATTTGCATTGCTACACCACCTCTCCAATAGTTGTGGCCTCCACTTCAAGAAGCACTGGACTATTAAATATTGTGGTGCCTGGGTTTATTTCATTCAATAGCTAGAAGGAGGAACATTAGGATGAAGAAATTTGAGGTGAAAACTTCTTCGATTTTACTCTGTAAGAGAGACGGTTTTTATCTAGTTAAAGTTTCCACTGATAGGGTTCAGGATTTCATGACTATATTAGGATAATAGGCTGTCTTCTATCTTAGGTATTATTTATTTTATTGCTGTCTTAATGTGTTTTTAAAGCACTTTGAAATGCTTTTTCTATGAGGTGTGCTACAGTGAAAACATAATAAAATAATAATAAAAAAATAATAATAATCAGCAGAACTATATGATTGTAATTACTGTACTACTCAACATAATTAAATATAGATTTGATTTAGGTTGCCAAAATGTTTATGACATATTTATAAATTACCATTGCTTCTTAACCACATTTGAATCACAGTGCAAAGACAAAACCAGATAAATCTGGAGAGTGGACCTCAAACATTTTATATTTATAACATTTAGCAGACCCCCCTATCCAGAACTAATACAATCTTAACAATCAAAGCAATTGTGTGTTAAGGGTCTTCCCAACACTGGAAACCTGGTAGAGGTGGAATTTGAAGCCTGGACCTTCTGGGTCATAGTTCAGCGCCTTAACCACCACCACGCCACCACATTCCCAAACATTACTTCATTGATTGATAAACAGACACTTTTTAGCTGGACTAAACAAGTACAAGAAAATACAAGGTAGTTATTTTTCTTTTAAGCAGGCAGAAAATTGTTTGTGACATGCTTGATTTTAAATGTATTTTATTTGTGTGGTAAAATTGTTGCTGTGAGTATCCACCATATTTTTTCCTAAATCTGTTTTCTTTCCGTCAGGTGCATGAGTGCTCTTTCACTGCTGGCATGCTCATGCTTTTACTGCACTGCTACATCTTTAATCTTGGTCACTTTCAATCAAGAACACACTCTAGTACTCCACCTCTGATGTCTGTAAGCCCTCCAACACACACACACACATATACACGCACACAGGTGGTAGCCACTGAGTCTGACCTCAGCTGCATGCTAACACTATAGTTCTTATATACCACTATGATCATTTATTCACCTGTAAAGTTTCTCAAAGCGTAGTGGTTTTTCGAACTTTAATTGCGCTTCAGATGCCACATTCTCCATTTTTTGTCCATTACACACGTAAATATACTTATGTTGTTGTGGACTGATTCAATTCAATTCAAATTTATTTATATATCGCTTTTTACAACGTAGCGTTGTCTCAAAGCAGCTTTACAGTAATACATTATGTTAAAAGGCGAATCCCAAGTTGAGCAAGCCTAGGGCGACAGTGGCAAAGAAAAATTCCCTAAAATGGTAGGAAGAAACCTCGGGAGGACCAAGATGTTAATTAAACAAATACTAAATGTATATTAAATCATAGCAAATTATTTACACACTGATGAACACACAGGTCATTTTTGAATCCATGTTTCTGCATTTATATAATGACATTTTCTAGGAATTTTCTAGGAAGAAAGCTCTCCAAGTCAAACTCAGTACCTTGGACAAGTCACGAGAACAGAAAGTCACAGTCTTTTCCAACTATGACTGTGAATGGCTGTGAATGTTTCAGACCACACTTTCTTGGTAATTGGCAGGTGCTTCAAATCATTTTGCTGCAATTATGTAGGTATGTAGTCTCACATATCGCTTGATTGTTCCTTCACTAATTTTTCATTTGATCAGTTTTACCGCCCATATAGTCCCCATGTTATGATGTTGAGATTTATGATATTTCAATTTTGTGATGGGAATTAGATACAACACAAATGCTATATACATTCAGAAGAAACTGTGCTTAGAATACTGAATTTTTCGACATTCAGCAGTTCGTTCATCACGTGGCAGGAGTGATGAATCCTGAGAAAAGTAGTTAGGAAAAGCTGTTATCACAGCAATAATCATTTTTTAATTTTCACTTTTACTACCTTATTGAATACATTACATTAGATATTCAGCAATTTATTATAAGTAGGCTTTACATGAATGATTTTGTAGTTTAAGGTAAGGATTTGAAGTGTGTCTCTGGATGGTGGATGGTGGATTATACTCAGCACTGCACTGACACTGATGTGTGTACAAATAAGGATGTGATTATTCACCTAATAATGTGATTAATTCAGGTATATTCTACATTGTGTTATATATAATCCCAAATTCATCACATAATACTCATCAGACATAACCAGACACATTATTTAAGGCTAAATACTGATCTGAATCTGAATGTGGAGGCTCATTTGGGGACTAACATCTCCAGTCTCTTCTTCAAGGGTTACAGTCATGTTTATTTCACCCTTTCTCCTCTGGACATGGTTCAAGGCATGATGTAATTCCTTATAGTTTTTCCTTTCTAACACCTGATGAAATATCAAAAAACCGTCAATTAGCAATAAATGGAGACAGCCTATTTTAGGCATGATGGCATTCCTTTCCTTTGCTAATGCTGATGCTCATGGTGGTAAGTATAGTGGTGCTCGAAAGTGAACCCTTTAAAATGTTCTACATTTCTGCATAAATATGACCTAAAACATTGTCAGATTTTCACACAAGTCCTAAAAGTAGATACATATATCAAATATATCAAAGTCCAATCTTCACAGCACATGTTTGTAGAATTGTCTCATGGTACGAACAAAGGAGATTTCTGAGGACCTCAGAAAAAGAGTTGTTGATGCTTAGCAGGTTGGAAAAGGTTACAAAACCATCTCTAAATAGTTTTGACTGCACCAATCCATAGTCAGACAGATGTGTACAAATGGAGGAAAATCAAGACTATTGTTTCACTCCCCAGGAGTGGTCAACTACCAGATATCACTCCAAAAGCAAGGCTTGTCATAGTTGGCAAAGTCACAAAGGATCCCAGGGTAACTTCTAAGCAACTGAAGGCCTCACTCACACATTAACTAATGTTAATGTTCCTGAGTCCATCATCAGGAGAACACTGAACAACAAGGGTGTGCATGGCAAGGTTGTAAGGACAAATCCACAGGGCTAAAAGAACATTGCTGCACATCTGATCACTTGGACAAGCCAGAAGGTTACTGGACAAATATTTTATCCCATCTGTAAAACATGGTGGTGGTAGAATCATGGTTTGGGTCTGTTTTGCAGCATCTGTGCCAGGACAGCTTGCCATTACTGACCTAGCATTGAATTCTAAATTATATCAGATAATTCAAAAAGAAAATGTTAGGACATCTGCCCATAAACTGAATCTCAAGAGAAGGTGGGTTATACAGCAAGATAACGACCCCAAGCACACAAGTCATTTTACCAAAGAATGGTTAAAGAAGAATATGTTGATGTTTTGGACTGGCCAAATCAATGTTCTGACCTTAATCCCATCAAAATGTTGTGGAAGGACCTGAAGCGAGCAGTTAATGTGAGTATACCCACCAACATCCTAGAGTTTCAGATGTTCTGTACAGAGGCTAAAATTCCTTGCATTCAAGCTGGTGTGCATGACTGAAAACGTTTAGTTGCAGTTATTGCTGCACAGGGACGTCACACCAGATACTGAAAGCAAAGGTTCACATTGTTTTGCCACTCACAAATATGTAATGTTGGATCATTTTCCTCAATAAATAAATGACCAAGTACCATCTTTTTGTCTTATTTGTTTATCTACTTTATCTACTTTTAGAACCTGTGTGAAAATCTGATGATGTTTTAGATCATTTATGCAGAAATATATAACATTTTAAAGGGTTCACAAACTTTCTTTTTCTTTTAAATTTTTTCTTTTTTTTCTTTTAAATCTTCTTTTGCCAATTTCTCAGGTTTTTACTTGAGTCCAGAGTTAAATGTCTTCTCACTCTGCTAATTCCTTATTAAACTAAAATACACAATGTTAATTTAGTGCTACAAGTGATTCAAACTTACAAAGTGATGAAGAATCAATATTAACAATGATGTGATTACCTGTCATAAATTGACAATCATTCTCATCACTGTGAAAAAAATCACATCTGGAGAAAAAGGAAGAGGAACCAGGAAATCTTGTATTTGAATGAACATTTAAAAACAACTGTTAACTGAATGGAAGGTCAGACATGTCTGATTTGCCGGTTTGGTATTTGCTGTGATAATGACAGCGTCTCTCATTAAAACAGGTGTAATCTGTGCAGTGGGACTCTGTTATAGCAGGGGCACCTCCTGTGGGACTGAGCCAGGTGGAGAGGAGGCTTTTGGGTATTCTGGCTATTTCTGCCATGAGCAGCCTATCGGGTTACAGGATCCATGGCAACATGTGACACCTTGCAGCATGGACCTGTTGTCAGAAAGACTCTTGTCAAACTCTGGATGTTGTCCTGCTCGGCTCACTGGCTCGACAATACAACCTAACCCAATATGGATTGCTTGTTAGAAAAGAAATGATGTTTAATTAAAAAACAATTGTGTGTGTTTGTGTGTGTGCGTGTGGTGTGTGAGTGCCTGCATGCCTGTGAGACAGTATGTGTAACGGACTAATTAGGACCAGCAATTACCCCAAACTGTGGCTGCGTCCCTCCCCTTGGAGGAAGGGACAATAGGTTGTCTGTCAGTGCCAGTGCTGTTCATGCATGACAGATGTGTGTGGACACCCCAGACAATGGCGCCAAATGGGTACCCGATTACCAAATGTGTGCATACGTATGAGTGAGTGAGTGTGTGTATGCATGTGAGTGAGTGAGTGAGTGAGTGTGTGTGTGTGCGTGAGTGGGGGATAGATGACAGCTTGTGTCCGAGGCAGTCTGTGCAGGGTGAAGAAGATCTCCACAGGACCAGCAAAGCCAAGTAGACCCCCATGGACTGGGCTTAAACACCCACCCACACACACACACACACACACACACACACAAACACACCCACAAACCTTTCGTAGCCCCTATGGAGTTGGCTGCATTTTGCTAATGGACGTCTGCCACCAGTGTCTCAGCCACCAGTTCCATACATTGGCTCTTTCAGAATGAGCTGATACAAAAAATAAAATATCTATGCAACATGAAACATGAGTTTGCTTTTTTCAAAAATCTAAAAATCGAAAAGGACAGAAACATGAATTGGTGAGGAGTTTGTGTATTGAGAAATTCTAAGAATGCCAGAATCCTCTGAAGCTAAAAAGTATGGAGTTGGACGGAAAAGGAATAATGATCTGAGTTAGCAGTGCTTAATTCGACCTTGATGCTGCCAGAACAAGTCGCATAAGCAAGGAGATTTGTTAAAATGTACTGAAATTGACCCAAACAAATGATCTTCTGAGCTGTAATAAAACAGCAACAATTAGCATATGTCGTTGTGGATGCTGGTCCATTAACAAAAATCTATGAGTTTCGTCTATCTTAATCGTCCAAGCTGGTTTGTCTTAAAGAATACAGACATTTACAGACATTTATAAAATTTAGCTAAGTAGAGTAAAACAGTTCTAGGAACAAATATTAGCTTCTATTTGTCAACCAAATCACTATATCTACATGCACTCACTGGCCACTTCATTAGGTCATCGCTGCTCCTTAAACCAGATATCTAATTAGCCAGTCACATAGCAGAAACTCAATATGTTTGGGTATTTAGATCTATTTAAGTAAATTTTTAACAAGAGTGAATTAAGTGACTTTGAATGTGGCACGGTTGTTGGTGCTAGACAGACACTGTGGATAAACTGGGATTTTCACACACAGCCATCTCTAGGGTTTACAGTGAAAAGTACAACAAAGATAAAATATTCAGTAAGTGAAAGTTCTCTGATCAAAAATGCCTTGTTAATGCTATAGTTCAAGCTGATAGAAAGGCAACAGAAACTCAAATAACCACTTGTTACCAGAGCCGGCCTGTCGCAGACCAATACTCCGCCCCCTCTTGCTTTATAGTGTCTACCTGTGGGGAAGAGGCGACTTGAAAGAGTGAATGACAAGCCACCAGTAACAGAGGTAATGTAATGCAATGAATGTACACTTTCTTTTGCGTAGTAACAGTTGCAATCAGATGCAAAGTTACTAGCTAGCTAGTGTTCACGTATTTAATAAATAATAACAATAATAATAATAATTTGTTACATTAAGAAAATTTGGAAAGACTACTCAGGTGTTTTGGCATAACCTTTAATAAAGAATTAGAAGAATCAAAAATGAATGTGCTGCCTGCATGAAGTATCCACTTTCTGCCTGAAGAAACCGGGCAAACATTTTTATTGGCATCTTAGTCTATTTAGCCAGTGTTGGCCCTTGTCATAATAGTCAATAAAATTGCTTTCATTTTGTCATGAATAGATATAAGTCTCCAAGTTTTCATTTTATTCATTGCTTTTATGTAGCTATAGCAAACATGCTTTGTGTGAGAGAAGATCTAAGTGAATACAGTTCTGTGCCTGAATGCAAGCCAGGTGTAATCCACTTGTGCTGTTTGTGCTTAGAATGGTATAGGCTATAATGTTAAAATGAATACATTGTAACACACATACACTCCTCTGTTCTCTTCAGATGCACTTTTGAAATATTTGAATCCTACTCCTGTCTATCCTGTTCCAGCAGAAGGCAACTTAAAATCCTTAACACCATCCACTGAAACAGCCTTAAATACTCCTGTTCCTTCCACCCCAGTACTTCTCAGAGAAACAGCATCAGGCATCTGGAAAAAAACTGCATCAATAGACCTGATGTGACTGATAAGGTAAGAACAAAGCTTGGTCTCAGAGGACCATATTAAATCAAGAACAGTTTCACAATTCCCAAAGAAAAAGTCAGGAGAAGGTGGTCAGCATAACTATTTTATGATGAGTCAATGGAGAAAAAAATCTAAAGAAGTTGTCTAATGTATTCAAAAAAGATGATAAGATACTTATTAGATTGGTGGCAATAATTCAGTCCTTAGCTGAAAGAAACATGGCTTGGGGGTTCACAGACACAATAAACAAACTAGACAATTGCAATTTTCTTAAAGAGGTGGAGCTTATGGTAAAATTAGATCGAGTAATGAAGCAGCATGTTGTTAGAGTAGAAAGTGGACTTGGGAGTTACACACATTACCTGGGTAAAATAATCAAAATATTATAGTATTTCTCCATTATTTTAGATTGCATCCCTGATCTAAGTTTTGAGGAACAGCTTTCTATCATTGTTAGGATCCTATCGAAGACATACCACCAATTAAGGAACATTTCAAGGGTTTGTTTGTGGCAACAGGAGACTTTTTGTCATCCTGGAGGAGCTTGACATCCCTTTCAATGACTGCAGAGGATATTCCCATGACAGTGCTGCCAATATGAAGGGAAAGAACAAAGGTGTTCAGGCTAGGTTCTTTGTCCCATGTGGTGCCCACACTTTAAATCTGGTTGTAGTGGATGCTGCCAGGAGGTCACCAGATGCCTTTGGCTACTTTGGATATTTAATTAATATTCAAACTTCTCAGCCTCCCCTATAAATGGCAAATACTTCTGAAACATGGTAAAAAATCCTGAAATCATGGTCTGATATAAGGCGGGAAAGCAGGACAAGAAGAATTCTGGCAGTAAAGTACCAGGCTGGGCAAGAAACTCTTCAGGAGGTGAGAGAAACTACTGCAGACCTTGTGGTGAAAGTTGAAGTCCAGTTTTTGTCTGAAGAGATTGGATCCTAGCACTTTTTAGTTTGTACAGTCTTACGGTTATGACATCTTTAACAAGACCTAGCATGTGAGCAAGCTGATGCAGTCCCCTCTATGCAACTAGATTTGGCAGACGACTTGCTAAAGAAAACCAGAGGTTCCCTCACCTGCTCCAGACACATTGGATTTTCTGAAGCACTTTTCTGAAGAAATCTGCAAAGGAGATGTGCGAAGAGATGAACGTGGAGGCTGTACTCAATCAGAAGCGGTTGAGAAGCACAAAAAGGCACTTTAGTTATGAGGCTTCAAATGAACCTATTGTTGATGCACTTTCAGAAAATGGAAACCACATTTTTAATGTTGTTGTGGATACAGCTCCCTCTTCACTTGATGAGAGATTTCAAAACCTGGCAGATGTGAATGACAAATTTGGAGTGCCCCTCAACGTCCCTGACATACCAAATAAAGATATGATAGAGCACTGTGAAACCGTGAGCATCATTCTACCCCATGATGGACAGCCAGATATTAATGGCAGGAAACATGCTGTGGAAATGCAAAATTTTACTCATTTGTTATAAAAAAATGTGACAAACATGGAACTCTTCTTCTTTTCTGCATCAGAATAAGCTGACAAAAATTTACCCCAATATGTGGGTAGCTCTAAGAATCTTTGCCACTCTTCCAGCTTATCTAAGCTCAAACTAATAAAACATATCTACTATAGTCCAAGAACATCTCAGTGGACTTTTTATCATTAGCATAAATCATGATTCATACAGCAGCTGTACAAAGTTCAAGCCGAGTTCAGCTGTAAAACAATAGGCATATTGCACTGGTATTTTTTTTAAATTTTTAATCTTATTTATATTATTTCTAAAGCATTTATTTTTATTTATTCACTGGTTTATGTTTGATAGTATTAATAGAGTAGTTTGTGCAATACCGTATTTATATATTGTTTAATTGGTTGTATTTATCATTTATCTAATTTCACATTAATACTGTTTTTACTGTTTAACAACATTACTCTCAACAACATTAAGCTCTGCAGTGTCTTTGTGAAAATATAAACACAATAATTAATACGGCAAGGGGCACCAAGCAAAAACTTGCCTAGGGCCACCCCATTGGTCAGGGCTGACTCTGCAGGTATACAGAAGAGCATTCTCTATAAAACACGGCAAACCATCAAAACTTTGTCAAAAAGTTACAGTATCGTCATATGTCAAATGTACAGTAAAAATAAGAGACATCTTACTTTTGGTCTCCCTAAGATCTTTGGAAAATCCAAATGATACAAAATCCCTGAAGGCAGTGGATAATGTGTTGTAAAAAATGTTCAAGAACTGTTTGAAGAACATGAGTGCAGTAACGTGAGGAATGTTTAATGTGTAGGCTTGACTTCCAAATTCTGCAGATCTTGGAATAATTAAGTATATGTGGGACATGCTGGACTAACAAATCCATTCCACGAAGGCATTGCATCATAGCTTAGATGGCTTAAAGCAGGTCTATTTCTAGACTACGTCTATTATTGGGGCACACACAAATTTTAAGGCCACCAAATACTGTAGATGAAGTGATTTAACACTAAATATTTTTTATTAATTGCATTAACTAAACATAGGTCTGTAGCTATGTTCATTACCTTGCCTGCAGTGTGAATGGTTTTCATAGGCATAATCAAAAGAAATTTGCTCTCATTGAAAGCATTAGGCACTCAAGTTTTTGGAAAGATGCTGGGGAATTATGGGAAATATAGTTCCTGTAGTGAATTTGCATGGCGTGTCCTGAAGTAGGATAAGATTGACTTTTTTAAATCTTTGTAATGTTAGTAGAGGAGAGATGCATTTGTACCCCTGACCTAATGGATCTGCTAGTAACTTGCCAACCACTGCTACTTGTTAAGGTTCCTACCTTTTCCCTCGCAGTGCTGCCTCGCCGATTGCTGTGACAGAGCAATCGGTGAGGTGGCTTATAACCAGTGTCTAGTTAACGACCTGATGATGAACACCTGCGTCTCCCTCTACTTAAGTGGAGGTTCTAGCAGTGTTCGTTGCCAGGTCATTTAACTCCACCGTGCAATCGAGCGCACGCGCTTAGGTGCGCCTTGACATGATGGATGTTTGCTCGCTCAGTTTTTTGGCTAGTTGGTAACGTCCTGGGGCTTTTAATGCAGACGGACGGTATTTAGCCTTTGAGGGACATTTTTAGGGGTTTCCGTTCCGTTATTAGGTGTGCACATGTGTGCCCACGCCCTCTCCATCCTCAGCCACTATTTAGCCTCACTCCCCACTTCTCCTCTGAACCTCGCTCTAGTCAGCTGCCCTCTTAATTTGAGACACGCCCTGGCTGGAGCCGCCACCCGGCTGCACACTTTAAATGTTCTCGTCCCGGCATGGCTTTCTCGTGCTTTCCGCGATCAAACTACGCTCGTGCTATATGTGCGTTTGAGCTCATGCTCGCCCCCTGGTGCCTTTCGGGATCAATTCGCACTTGCGCTGCACGCACGCTTGAGCTTGCGCTCTGGCGCTCCGGCGCCTTCACCCAAGTCGGCTGCCTGCTCCCTATGGTACTCGCCCCGGGTTGGGTTCCGACCACCCAGCTGCACGCTTTAAAATAATACGCACCCCAGCATGGCTTTCTTGCACTGCATGCGTGCTTGAGCTAACGCTCACTCTCTGGCGCTTCAGTGCCTTCTTGGGCTCACACTCGCCTGGAGTCCCCCCATGCCTCGAGATTTGGGACACGTCCCAAATCGGTACCTCATCATACTTTTGGCACGTTCGCCCACAGTCCTGTATGGACTCCGCTGCTTCCTTTCCTGGCAGCTGATGGTGCGCAGGAGTCGTGGGGCTGCACCCCGGACACGCGGCTCGTGAAGCTGGGTGGGTCATCCTGGGTCACCTCCGGACCCTGGCCACCATATGCCGCTATAGGGCCACTATCTGCGCCGAACACCATATCCGGCCATAAAGGGCAGCCCCCTGGCGTTCACCACGATTTATTCACGTGTTGCTCCCTCCTGGGATGCAACACAGCAGTGCACCTTTTCACCTTTTTAGTTTTCATATGTTAGAGAGCTTTTCGCTCCTTTTTTCACCTTTTCAGTTTGGTTATATATTATTTCCCTATTATTATTATACGCCGTGGGATTCCTCGGTCCCGCATACTTGGGTCCAACCACATACCGTAACACTAACATCAGATACCACAGGAGACATTCAGAAACATGGTAAAGCACATTCCTCGAGGATCATTTTGGCTTCACAAGGGGACATACACAGTATTAGGCAGCTGGTTTTAACGTTATGGCTCATTGGTATAAAATGAGACTATTTAAGTAAGTAATTAGCATAATGCCGGGCTCATTAACTGTAAAATTTGAAAAATCAGTTGTTTGTTTGTGAGAAGATTTTAGTGTAGTGAGTTATGTCATTAGAATAATAATGTAAAAACATAATGTTATTTAATGAGAATATAAAAATAGAATTTACATAGTCAGGCATTTTTAAAATTGTGCATTCAACAAGCTGCAGAATTAGCACTAAGGAGGTTAACTTCGCGTTATGTCAACTTTAAATTAGCAGTGACTTCACCATGTGTACAAGCTGTGCATTCATGTCAATATCCTGACTAAAAGTGGCAAGTGGCACCTCCAGCAGAGCACACATGTTTTGTACGTGTGTGTTTGTGTGTGTGTGTGTGTGTGTGTGTGTGTGTGTGTGTGTGTGTGTGTGTGTGTTTGTTGGAGAGGTCTAGTTTATATATTATTGTCCCTACAAGGATAAAGGAAAGGTCTGACATTTTTAAAAATCTTTTTGAGGACATTTTACTGGGCCCCACTTTTTTAAAACTAAAACTACATTTAGCCTAATTAGCTACAGTAATAATTATGTCAATGGAAAGTCCCTGCACTCATAGGAAAACAAATGTGTGTATGTGTGTGTGTGATGAGTTCCCCTGTCAGAAGCAGCATGACTAGCCACGACACAGGATGGAATGGCAAGTGTGAACATGTCGCTGCAGAAGGCAGCTGCCAGCGTCAGGTGCCGGATGAGAAGCTGTGTGTGTGTGTTTGTGTATGTGTTTGTGTGTGAATGCGTGTGTCAGCTTCAATCAAAGGAATCCCCTGATGCGAGGAACTCATTTTGCCTTTGTCTTGCCTCTCTCATCCTCTCTGTCTCTCTCTGGTACTAAACTTGTCAGAGATAGCGGAGATGTTCAGTCCCTTAGGAATCTCCCTCTGTCTTTCTTTCTCACTCTCTCTCTCTCACTCTCTCTCTCTCTCTCTCTCTCTTTTTCTCTCTACTTCTCTTTCTCTCTCTCTCTTTGTCTGGCTAGGAAATGAAAGAAATGAAAATCACCACAATGTGAAATGAAATTGCTTTTAGTTGTGCTCAGTTCAGTGGAGTGTACGCTCTTACTTCAGTAGGTTTTAATCAGAATTGGAGAAAGCCTATGCAACACACACACACTCACACAAACACACACGCACACGCACACACACACATGCACACACGCACACACACACATGCATTAGTATTTGTATTTGTATTAGTATATGGCAACCTAATGCTGTCTGTTCATTCATATAACCTACATATTACATATTACAACCTGCATATTATAATTTACATATAATATAATTAATAATACTACTAATAATAACAATAATAATAATAACAATTATTATTATTGTTATTATTATTATTATTATTAATTGTATTATATGTACATAATAATACTAACAATAATAATAACAATAATTATTATCAGTGTTATTATTATTATTGTTATTATTAATAACAATAATAATAATTATATTATATGTAAATATTATAAATATATAATATATTATTGTTGTTATTATATGTTTTTCATGCTATTACAATGTCCTTACTTTGTCCAATGTCCATATTTTTCGAATATTGGCATAATTGTGAGGATGTCTCTCACCTCTCTCTCTCAAACATCATTCCTGAATATTTCAAAAGCATAGTCTGCTTATACTTTACAGAAAGCCTATCTTAACCTAAACATGGCTGTTCTGCCAGGATGTTGATACTCAAAAACTAGATAGATAGACAGATAGTGAATAGAGACAGATAGTGACATAGAGAAGGAGTAAGACATTACTTAATTTATCCCCAAAGAAATATTTCCCAAACAAATTACATCAAAACAATTAATATAATGATGGAGATTGGCTGCTACAATA
>JAUZST010002980.1:0-17547 GCA_034779995.1 Parotocinclus haroldoi
CACACACACACACACACACACACACACACACACACACACACACACACACACACACACACACACACACACACGCAGACGCAGACACACACAGATGCAGACACGCAGACGCACAAACACGCAGACACACGCAGACGCAGACACATGCACGCAGACAGACAGACACACACACAGAAAGACAGACACACACGCATGCATGCACACACACAGACACACACACAGTGACACACACAGTGACACACACAGTGACACACACAGTGACACACAGACGTACGCAGACACAGACACGACACAAACACACGCACACACATGCAAGCACGCACGAACAGAGACACGCAGACAGACACGCAGACAGACACGCAGACAGACACGCAGACAGACAGACACGCGTGCACGCACACAGATGCACAAACAGACGCGCAGACAGACGCACAAACAGACACGCAGACAGTCGCACGCACACACAGAGACAAAGACAGACACACAGAGACTAATCTATTAAGTCCTAATGATAAGCAGATCACATATACACAATACTGTGCAAAAATCTTTGGCCACTTACATTAGATATACCATTATTTTAACACTGGTATAATGGATGTAAATAATTATTTCTCCACCAGAAAAGACAGGACACTTGTATGCAGTATGAAAAAAAAAGGAAAAGGTTCCTATTGGCTACACTGGCAAATGTTTAGTGTGACCTCCCACAACACTTGAGCGGTGATAACATCTGGCAGCTTCATCGGGATGCCAAGTTGACCCTTGACTCTGGAATTTATTTTTTGGGAAGGGTAGCAGCCTAGACATAATGATCAGAATGAAGATCAGTAGAAAAGTGCATTACGTGATGGGTTGCGAAAGCTAACAAATCTAATGATGGCCTAAGACTTTTGCACGTTAGTGTATAAGAAACGTGCTAGATCATTCTAAACAAACAAAGATAAACAACACTGACATCTCCAGTTTAACTCCGGGCTTTTTGGGCGTATACACATTTGTTATGACCTAATTGAATACGATGGACTGACTCACCAGTCTTTTATTCTGTGTTCCCACTCAACAATCAGCTTGACGTGTGGAGGGCCACCAGAGCCACACAGCTTCAGAGCTCTGAGGAAATACAGGAAGAGAAAAAAATCATTATCATTAAACCCTTTCTACAGAGTACGCCCCTCTCTGGGCACCTCTGCTCCGGTTACTTGACAACCACAGACTAAACCCACCCTCAGAGGAGGAGTCCAGAGACGGGATCCTACATGTTTTGCATCGACATGTATTTCCAGTGATTTAGATGTCCAAGAGCCTGGTCTGATATTTATGTAGCATACATTTATGTAGCAATTTATTTATTATTTATCCAGAGTGAAAACAAGATTACAATCCAAACAATGTGGGGTAAAGGCCATGCTCAAAGACCCAACAGTGCCAGTGCCTGGTCCTTCTGATCTACTGGACATCGCACAAATCTCACCTTGCCAGAGGTGGAATATGAATCAGAGTATGTCCGTGTTTAACCACCCTTGTTTGTATCCCACCTTTAGCAACGAACAGTTTGAGTCATGATCTCCTAGTTTCAATGGCAGGAAGTTCAGTATGATGTGTTCCTGGCACTACAAGTCCACAACCCAGGTGTGTTCCTGAGTTTCGAAAGTGGCAGAGGCTTCCAAGTCTCTGTCCTCTGGGGCGGGTTGGGTTAGCATGACATGTAGTTCAGACAAAGGTTATCCCTATATTTAGGGCTGGGCGATATGGCAAAAATATTATATCACGATTATTTAAGACATTTTCACGATACATGTGATAAAAGATAAAATGCATCAGTAGTGCGTTCTTAAAAACGAATGAATATTATGCCATACTTAGTAAAGTGCACTTTATCCAGTAATCCAGGACTAATGACACTCTTTATAATGAAACACGCAGTTGGTCAGTGTTCTTGAAGCTCTGACGATATCCTCGATATACTCATATCGTCTATCACAATAACAAACTGAATCACGATACGATAAGATATTGTCATGTTGCCCACCCCTACCTATATTACATTATTTTATTTACTTAGCAAAATACTTGAACCATTATACCTCTGGGACTGTGGTAGCCTAGCGGTTAAGGTACTGGACTCTGGACCGGAAGGTCCAGGGTTCAAATCCTATCTCTGCCAAGCTGCCACAGCTGGGTCCTTGAGCAAGACTCTTAACACACCATTGTTTGGATTGTAAGAATGTATCAGTCGTAAGTCGCTCTGGATTAGGGCGTCTGCTAAATGCTGGAAATGTAAATTACACTGTCAAGTCTTACCGGTCTACTGCAGGATGGTACAGTGGCTGTCCATCTTGAGGATTCAGGTAGCTACAGGATATAGATCCTCCAACAACACGGATCCTAAAAAGGACTCTGTTATTCTGCAAAAAACACAAACATAGAACTTATTCTATACTCCTCTAGATCCTGGGTACTGGGACTGTTGTGGCCTAGCGGGTAAGACACTGGACTACGGACCAGAAGGTTCAGGGTTCAAATCTCACCTCTGCCAAGCTGCCACAGTTGGGTCCTTGAGCATGGCCCTTAACCCACCCTTGTTTGAACTGTAAGTGTGTATGAGTTGAAAGTCGCTCTGGATGAGGTCATCTGCTAAATGTCATAGATGTCATCACAGATGGCACGCAAGGTTTAGTCTGCTCTGAGGTGCTCGGAGTTTGTCGAAATAAAATTTGCGCACAGTAATCCGCCCTTAAAATGTCCTTATGATGTCATAACCAATACTTAGTATTTCTAGTTTATTCGATTAATGTTAAGCTTTAATTGCATTAAGCAAAACGCGTCCCCAGTGTAGTGCCCCCCGCCCCACTACCTCTAGAGGTACTCATGCATCCAGACAACCTCAATAACAAAAAAAAGCATGATCGAGGTTTAAGTTTGTGTTGTGTTGACTTATTCTACGTATTCTAAGAGTTATTTCAACAGGTTTAAACAGTCTTATAGTGATCAATTTGGCTGATGTCCCATAAAAATAGCCTCATGTAAAGCTACCTACCCTGACTCCAAATTAATTACTGTCATCTCAAGAGCTAGTTTGTACTTCGACTGACGAAAGTAAATAATCACGCTGAAATTCAGCCATTAATCTTAGTGTGGATATCTGGTGCAGCAGGAAGTGTTGCCCACGAGCAGTTCTAAAGTTCCAGGCCTTATCTCAGTGTTCCTGCCTAAAAATAGATGGTTTCTGGCAGGTGACTGCAACTCATGCATTAGATATGAATTATAATACTTAAATGGGTGGATGAGTGGGATGTGCAGATAGATGTTGTCAGGTTTCAATCCTGGTAGGTTCTCCTTCAAGTCATTTCAAATGATGGCTGCTGGTAGTTCATATAGCCTATTATTTATCAATATAGATACAGAGATAGATGGATATGTATAGGGATGGGCTGAAGAGTAGATCAATTGATGCAAGAATGAATGGCTGGAGAGATTGGTAGAGGGATGGGTAGATGGACGAATTGGTGGACAGTTAGTTTGATGGGTAAGATTTGTGGCAGGGTTGAAGAGATGCCCGAATGGTTGGGAAGGCAGATGGGTGAACACCTGGTCTCCTGGCTTGGATCTCAGCATGATTTTTTTTTCAAATGTTCCACACTGAAGAGTCCTGGTATCTCATTTAACAAAGTACAGTGCAATCAATAGATAACTGTAGATCGGTTTATGTATAGATAAATCCAAGAATAGGTGGAAGAAATTGGTGTAAATGTAGGCACTTGGATGCATAGATGGATGGGCCAAAAGGTGGACTGCAAGGGTAATAGGTAAAGTCTTGGTCAGGGAGCCGATATGAGCTACAAAGTTAAGCCATGGGTCAACACTAACACCAAGGTTTTAATACAAGTGAGCAATTCCGAGCACTTGGTGGTTAGCATGGTTGTGGCACAAAGATCCAAAGATCTCTGGTTCGATCCTGACTTCCAGGCACCCTGGTTTCCTCCTACGTTCCAAAGATATGCAGTGCTCTAGTGATTTATGAATCAAATCGCTCTTAACACTGGAATGACTAAAATGCCCCCGTCAACGCAAAAGTGAGCATGTGGGGGTACATGGGGACAAATAAAATTTTCAAACTGTTTCAGGTTTTCTAACATAAGTCTAAATCCAGTTCATTGCGCATTAGAAATGAGCCTCCTGGTCCTGGTTCATGACGTTGTCCTGCATTCAGTCGTGATCTGTTAAGCTATCTAAAATGAAGCCATTTCCACTGAATGAAATCCCCCTGTTTTGCTGGCATGGCTCCAAGGTTTAAAAAGCGGAACCCTGCTGAGTGAGAGTGTGTGAAAGTTTTGGCGAAAAACAAACTAGAGGGGTTTTGGAAAAGGTTCTTAAGTAAAACGAAAGAAGCGTCTTACACATTTTGTTGAGGTTTCCTGGAATGCTGCAATATGATCTTCCAAAATGAAAAGTAAACAGGATTGAAAACAGGATTAGTTGCAGGATTATGTTCTATTATTCTGAATAATCAGATATATGGTGAAATATGTTAACAATATTATTCGAGTGTATGTATTAACTGTCATTACCCCTCGTGGAAAGTATCTGAGAGGTTACATTGCCAGTGGAGGTAATGAATAGAGAAGATAGAGACATCAAACTCTTTGCATTGCCACTCCTCCGCTCCTGATGATCATACTAAAGTGCTTACATGATTGTGCACTGTGCTGATCCTTAATGGAGCATGTGTTTTTCAGAGTAACTGGTAGCCATTGCCTGCTGACGGACTATGATAATGTGTAAAGGAACTGAACAGTCATGACAAAAGTAATTTATTCTCGCTTCTATAGCCAACAGATCGATTTAACATTCCGGCTTGGATTAAAAGGAAAAACTTGTGCACATGAAAACAAGACTAACACTCTTACGCTTTATTGTTGGGATCTCCTGCTCAGGCAATGTTCAACTGTTTTGTTTGGGCCACGGTGGAATCTTCTTTTGCTTGGGACCCATAAGGATCTTACACTGGGGCCACATTGGGTTCTTGAACTGGGGACACATCGGAATCTTCTGCTCAGGAGACTGTGGGATCTAATGCTCGTGCCATGGAGGGTTCCTGTGTAGGAGCCACGTTGGGTTCTTCTGCCACAGCAATGTTAGGATCTTCTGTTCACAAGGCACTGATTCACAAAGTGGGTTGTGCTCCTCTACACACGGGAGGGCGAGGCATGAATGCTGTTGCATGGTAGACATTTAAGATGTCTGAGAGAAGCTGCCGGAAAATATTTGTATCGAAAAAGTGTGGCATTGCAGAAAAAGTTTTCTCTAGCTGCGCTAGAGCCATGTCAGAATCTCCTTTTCTTGTAGTTGTAACCCCACTGGGCTGTAGTGTTAAAGATCAGCTCTACCAAGGTGCCACTGTTGGGTCTACGAGCGAAGACCTTTGTCCAAATTTGTACTTTGTAAGTCTGTATCAGTTGTAAGTACATAAGAGCATCTTCTAAATGACTGAATGACAGGTCTTCTGCAGCTCCGGAAGAGTACAGGTTCAAATCTTGGTGCTGCCACTCTTAGCTCTTGAGCAAGGCCGCTAACCTTTGAACTGCTCACTTGTAGGATAATTTGCTAAATGTTTTTTTTTATCTCATAAAACACTGGGAAGTTCTGAAAAGCTGTTTTTGTGTACCAGGCTTGTAATGAGAATAGCATTGTCTTATGCCACTCTCTTGCTTGACTGACACATCAATAACTCACAAGAAACTCCCATCCTTGTTTTGAAACATGTTTGTGTCACCCCTTTGTACCAGAGGAACATATGTATGAGGACTGGATGCTTCCTACAGCACTTTAGAGCAGGATTTCGCAGCTAGTGGTCCAGACTTCCAACAACAACCCAGTTTCCATTTGGCCATTCTTTACACTAAATCAATCCCACCCCAAGTCAGTTATTGGAGCTTAAATGGTGCATTGCATAATGATCAGTACCAGTTGAAATTGTGGCTGAAAGGTGTTTTTAGTCATTTATAGAACTGACAGGCTGACAGACTGAACACGCTGCTTGGCTGACTTTCTCCATTGTTTCTTGTGTGTATGACTAAATACAATCACCTCTGAGAGAACACATTTACATTCACTTTCTCCACGCCATACACAAACACATGCCCACGCAAACTCAAGAAGATCATCTCATGGCTCAGCCACTTGTTTAAAATAAACATGTGGCTTTTAGCTGGGGTTCAAATTTTCCTTTGCACTCCCCATGAGGGCCATCAGGGCTTGTATACATGTCAGCACCGTGACAAAGCCTAGACTAAGAACACAATAACAATAATTACAAACTAATTACAGTAACGTAACAATGGCCTCATATTGAGGAATATATTTGATATTTGCCTTTCTTTAAGATGTTCTCACTTGCTAAGATGTCACTTTTGCAGAACACATGAACAATACGCCACTGCACTCTCTCTCAGCCAAACGCAGCTGCTATAAACTCAATTACCATTAATCTTAATAACCATATGTGCTGTTGGACAGGATGCACTGTCATGGTGAAGGTGTCTGACTGTCTGAGTGTGGATTACAGCCTGATTCCACAAAAATAATTGACTGTTCCAGCATTCCAGCACAGAATGTTTTGTACCCATATACAAGCCCAAATACGAAAAAGTTGGTACAGAATGGGGAAAAAAAACCCTGCAATGTTTCTTACATTTACATACATTCACTTTCTTATCCGCTTGATCCTGGACAGGGTGGCGGGAGAGCCGGTGCAACCGTAGACAGGGTGCCAATCCATCATAAGGAACACTCATTCACACATTCATACACACACTCAGAGGCGCCAATTAACCTAAAATGCATGTGTTTGGACTGTGAGAGGAAACCGGAGTACCTGGAGACGTTCACACAGAAAGGAGCCCGATCGTTCCACCTGGGGACTGAACCTATGACCTTCTCGATGTGAGGCCACAGTGCTTACCCAGCGAGCCACCGTGCCACAACACATTTAGTTTGCCATTTATTTATATTTATAGAATTAATACGCAGCTGTAACTCTGTTCTCGACCACCTGCCAACCTTTTGATTTCTTACCATATTTTGACTGGAAAAATTTGTCTCGCCTCTCGTCGTTTGCTCGGCACTTGGCGCACTTGCTTGAACCTGTACGAGTCGAGCTGTGCGACTCTTTCCAATTAAAGCTTGATTCACAACTTACAATTCAGTACACAGTGATTCAATCTCGCGATAGCTCTTTCCCTGCCAGTGAAGATAAGCTGTGTTTGTCGTGTTTTCATTAGTTTTTGTACTCACTGTACTTTCAGTTCCCATGGATTTTAAAATGGCCCAGTTCAGTTTAATCTGAGCAGTGAGCATTAGCAGCTAGCGCCTGAGTTCACCACTAGAGTAAGTGTTTTCCTTTTACTTTTAATTTAGGCACCAAATTACATGGGAGTTTCAATACACTGTATTACAAAAGCTTTGGGTTCATGATTTTGATGATAAATTGAACTGATTATGGATTTTTGGAATTTGTCCCTGTCGTAAATCAGGGAGCACCTGTACAAAACAACTCCATTCATTCCTATAATGCTTCATATTGTGTAAATTGTCTGGGGATTCATTTTATTTGCATTATTCCTCATGGGAAAAACTTGCTCTGTAGTTGTTTTTAGTTCTCGGCGAGGCTTCTGGGACGAAAATGAAGGTACCACTGTGCTTATAATATGCTTGTACACCCACAGCCATATAAACAACAGGTAAATGGACCGAAAAGAGATGACAGAGGAACTTCAATGGGTTTTTGAGTCGTCTAAGCGTCGTGTCACATTAGCGTCACAGGGTTCATATAAGCAGGTTGCAAATGCTTAAAAAAGATTTTGAGTGAATGTAGTTCTTGAGGGGCTCTGGCTAATATGTGCTTTGTGATATTGTCATGCTGGAAGAATCCTTAGCAGTGTGAACAAACTAGATCCTTGACGTCGCTTCTATATTTGTTATCACGGCCATTGAGGCATTCCCACATCACCATGCTTCTTCTACTGCCTCGTACTGGTTGAAGTCATAAAGGATGGCTTCACAGATGTTCACACCGCATTCGCTTTTTGGAAGAGAACGCTGCATGCGTACGGTTCACGTTTACTGTCGTTATTCGAGTCAACGCTCAGTCATTGTTGCAATGCAGTCTGAGATGGCAGAAGATCTTTTTTGAAAGCAGTACGATAAACAGATACTGATCTGGCCCTGTCTTTTAATAACGAACTTGTCTGTTCTATCACCAACCCTGAGGGTGCAAAACTGATGCAATTTCCAAGCTCCTTTGACTTCTCCAAAGCTGACTTGCTAATTGGCAGGCTGTAAGCCGATGAATAATAATCACAGTGCCACAAACACAAAAGAGCCAAAAGAAGACAGGCGAATAATTAAGTTGACAGACTGCCACAAATTGGAGAGGTCTACTACAAGCTATTGTCTGACTACAGAACGTGTGGCATGTGAATGACTAGGGGGGCAATGGTTTTAGACAGATATCTATGTTACAGTCAGAACTTCCCTTACGGGTTCAACAATATTTCAAATTTGTGAACTGGGAGGCAATGCAAGAGGATTTTTAAAATCCTGAAGTTCATCAAACCAGTCTTGAATAGCTGCAGCATAAAATGGCCGTTATCATCCTGGAACGTTGAACATCACCAGAGACGTTCTTGCTCATGCTCCTGGAAAAAGATTTCATATATGCTGGCTGATTTGCTTTATGGTTAACCCATGGAAATTCAATTACCCAAGGATTTATTTTGAGGGTGGCTGCGTTTGTCTGTATGGATCCCCCACGTTACCAAACAGTTTGTAGGAGATACGGTGGATCAAGAGCATCTTCGGACTTCCTCCAAACAAATCTGTCCAGAGGGAGGACTGTATTACTGTGTATTATTGTGCAGGGGTTCTGTATTAGGGCTCCTTACACTAAACATGAACTTTTTTTTTTTCTTTTTTCAGTGTTCAGAAGTCTAGTGAAACTAACTTGGATGGATGTGTGATTAGCACAATGACTTCAACAACATGATTTCCTTTACCTAGAAAAGAAGCAAACGTTCAGTGGACTACCTGTGGTTGTGTCCCATTGATCATCAGGTAGTAGAGCTTGCTGAGGATACTCTGTTGCAGCTGATCCCACGATACCGACCTGTCCTCTCTCATCAGAAATGGAGGGCCAAACCTGTCGAGGAAGACGAGGAAGGTGTTAAGTGTTTCTGTTAATATATGATTGAAAGCAGTGGTTCGCAAACTTTTTCTGCAGTTCCCCCTTTGTACACGAGAGTATTTGAGCCCCGTTCACTCCGACACACATGTACAGTCCTCTGGAATTTATTTCAAACATATTGTTATTGAACAAAATGATATAAACAGACAAAACACCTTCACAGTGGAATTATTACAAGTGACATTAAATCATTGCTTTAAACATGCCTCATTCATTTGACTTCGCCTTGCTTTTAGAACCACTGATTTTTTTTTGTAAACGTACAGACTGCCACGCAGCTTTAAAACATGTATATATTTTAAATCAGAGCCTGTTTTAATTTCTGTGCTGTCTGGATGTGTTAAAATAAGGGTGACCAATCAGAGCTCCGTTGTCAGGCAGAACAGCTCATCCTTATAGATGCAAAGCACAAGAGCTTATATAACAAGCAACACACTGACTGTAATAACATGGATATTAAAGGCAATATATCTGATATCTGAAACCACACAGTGACTCTATGTAAATGTTTTCTTGCGCATTCTAGTCTGTCCATGGCCACAAAATAACACAAACTTTCTGCACTAATCGTCATGCGTGTCTTTGTTTCTTAAGTTAACGATGTGGAAAAAAAGACCCTGTGACACATTAAGGAACGTTTAGACAACAAACGTAATGCACTACGTTAAAGCCGCGTGTTTTTTTTTTGTGCGTATAAAGCGAACTCGTTTAAATACCTTAATGAAGTTCCCTCAGTGCTAAAGAACCTAATCTCATCAGGGTAAGTGAATACATTTCTCTATGCCTCCTAAATAACACGCCTCCTACAAACACCAGCATGAGTGAATTGTTCAGTACCACGAGGTTATCAAATATGATCAAATATTAGCAAGTGCTTTCAGAATGCTTATGAGGGCTCTAAGATACACCACAGACAGTGAATCTCAGGAGACTGTGCCAGTGCATCTATCCACCACGCTTTATGCAGCTTTGATTCTGGCTTTGCCCCAGGTACAGGCAGGCTTACTTACGTCCATTCAACTTCAGGAACCCTTTATTCTGGAGAGAGTGGCAGTGGGTCAAGAGCTTACTCCTGAAATACTGAGCATTTACCCTTGACACAATGTAAGTTAATCAACCCTAACCCTTTCAAACTATGCATAAACTTGATCAAAGGTCTAAAAATGCTTTCCTACCAGACAATATGAATGGGCACTGCTGTATCACACATTTCATTTTTACTCTGAACGAGGGTTGCCAAGGCACAAATCGGAGAAATCGGGGTTACGTTCCAGAACAACCCGCGCTAAATGAAAATCCTCGAGGTATGGACGCTTTATTTATATGAGTATTTCTACGCTATTTTAGCCGTAGAACTTGCAGAACGTTTTGGTGGCATCGTAGGGCTTGAATGAATTCAGTCTAGAATGAAACTTTCACAAAGAGCGAACAAAACAACGCAGATAAAAACTCGGCCGACATTCTGGTGTTACTTCTCGTTTTTGGTGAGTATTCATCCACTGAGTATGAATAGCGAAGACGCTATTGTAGTGTTTTTAACTGTTGAATAATCAAGAAACACGCTGAAATAATGGAACTTTCTCTTTACTTAACACTCCATACATCACTCTCGTATCACACATGCTCCGTCTGTACCGAGCTTACAGCACCCCATATCCTCATATTTGATCATTTATAACATTCCTTTATGGTTAGAATCATTTCTAAATATATTTGTTATTTTGTGATTTTAAATGTAAAAGTTCTGCAAAAACCTGCGAAACAGGGAAAATCCACAATATATTTTTTCCTTTAATTAGACCAATCCAATTAACTTCAGCACTCCTAATTAGAAAACTCCTAACTAGACATAGTCACTGGACTGAGGATTGCTTCTTCAGTAGAGGTGTAACACGAGCCAGCTTGAAGACAGAAGGTAGCAGGCCAACTTTCAGTTGTTGTAGTGGTTTATGGTGCAAGGTTGTTGGACATTTCTTGGAGAAGTTTGGATGGTACTGGATCCAGTGTTTTGGACGATTTGTCGTCATCTAACTAAATGTTGGCCGTCTATTGTGAAATCCTCAGCTGTAAGATTGTACGTCTGAGGAGGGCAGAGTAAGGGAGAGAAGATAGAGAGCAATTTATTTGGATCTGAGATGCAGAACTTTGTAGATTGTAGAATTAAATAAAGCTGTTTTGGTTGTGTTGAGAGAAGAAAGTGAAGCAAGCAGTTTTCGATGCTCGGTGTGTTGCTAAGTGCCCATTTCTGCATTTGCTGTTTTGAGAGGTTTTTCAGACTGAATCGGTGACAGTGTCAGCAGGAAGTGAAATGAAGTCTGAAATGGTACTGATTAGGTATAAAATACATACATAATTACAAGTACATAATATAGGTTTCTATTAAGGGTCACTGTAGAAGAGCTGTTAAGAAGTAAGTGGTGTTAAGAAGAAAAGGAAGGTAAAGAAATAACAGTTACTGTAACGGTGAACATGGTAGAATTGAAGACAAAATCAAGGACGTTGAATGCTCTGCGAGACTTGAGCCAGGGGAAAATGGGCACTGCCATCAGTAGGGAGTGAGAGGTCACTAAGCACTACTACCCTCCTGAAATTTGGCTGAAAAAGTTAAGGTGCAAAAGTCACGATGAGATAAAGTTTGCTAAGCTTGAGCACAGTAATAGCATGGGATTCAAAGAAGGATATGTGAAGTTCAGGTAATGGGGAAGTAATAACTCTGCCGGCTGTGGATATAAGCAAACCTGTTCCACCACACCAACAGACATTCTAGATACAGATTCTAGAGCTGAAAAGAGCTCGGCAAGAGTTGTGTTTTCTGAGGTAATCCAAGTCACGGTGTGAGCCAAGAAGTGAAAGGTAGCACAAGTGAACGTTTTAAGCAAAGCATATTCCAAAAACAGATTATGATTAAAAACAAACAACTAATATAAATAATGTAAAAAAAAAAAACATTTGAAACTATTTGTTTAGCCACAGTTATGAATAACTACATGACCTATAAATGACATAAGAGGGAAGTAAACTTTGAGAAAAGGTCTAACATCATCAGCAAATAAATACATTACATATATAAAAACGCTCAAAGTTTAAGGACCTGTGAATGAAAAACAAACAGCATTCAGACCCTGAGAGGCCAATAAGAACCTGCACGGATTTTTCATGAAGAAAAATAGGCAAGAAACAACAGGGACTGCTTCGTTCATTAACGAGGTTACCTGATATCCATTTATCAGCCCAACGAGCAAACCATTGTGAAATTTGCAATATAACGTACGGAAAGACGTGTTTTGGATTCCTGTAGTACGTTCATATGGATCCATGTCCTGCATCTGACGGTGGAGTGTTTGTGAGGAGAAAGCTAGTAAAAGACTCCACCAAACAGACCTAAAGGTTCTACAAAACAAGGTCTGGCACCGTTTTCCTACATTTGTCTCGGTTAGCCTGTGTGAATTCCAGTCCAAACGAGCGAATACATGATTCGAAGGAAAGCAGTAGACGTTTCACCAGGATAACAGTCCAAATCATATCCGCCACCTGCTGAAGGAACACTTACCGGAGCCGTGACCTAGATCCTCTAGCGCTATGGGATTCGATGTGGAAGAATTTGCAGATTGTGAATGAACTGAAAGTTGAGTTGGTTGAAATGTGGAAGCTTTCAACACAACGCAGTGATTCCATGCGAACGTGCCATCAAGAACATTTACAAATGATGACACTAAATATTGAACCTGAAACTTGATATTTAATGAAGCCACTAATGATTGTCTGAATACGTGTTTGTCTAATTTGATTATTATTTTAAAACATGTTTTTGTGATTTACGAGTCCATATTTTTCAGCCACTGTATACTACTGTTCTTTGATACAAAAAATATATATTGTAATGTTAATACTTGCTCGCTGGGTTTTATTTATTGAACTATCATCAGTATTACACAGTTCTAAGAGGCAACCAATCCGATTGATTTGGGTGATGTCATAGGTCACGTCACTATCATCACTTATCTCAAGACTAGTCATTTTTTATACATAAACACACGCCAATTTAGATGAATCAATTAACCTAACTGCTTTGGACTATGGGAGGAAACCCACAGACACAGAAAGGAACCAGGCCGTTCCACCCTGGGATTGAACCCAGGACCTTCTTGCTGTGCTACCCAATACGTACAGAGCTCACCCTACCTTCTAACATTAATAATGAACAGTTAGGCTGTTCCTACCTTCTGTTTTATGTCATTCCAGTATCGAGAACAGATTAAATGGTTTCATTTTTTAAACCTAAGCTTCCCTTAAGATTTATTAAAAGTATATAAAGTGAACACTGAAAACGCTGCTCAACAAAATCTGAGATGGAGGATTCTATTCAAACAGTCATTACATGATAAACAATTGATTTTCCACCAAAATAAAAGTACTTTTAATACAAACATACAGTCAAACAGGCTTAAAAAAAAACCCCAAACAAACAAACAAAAAAAAAAAAAGCATTCTGGTCTGGTAACATCCAGACTGCTAATATAACCTGAATGTACATTTTCACAACCAAGTCGGAAATAACATTGTAAAGAAGGTCATCCAACAAACAAAAGCCACTATTTAATTAAGCTCTTCAGTGATTTTATGAGAAAACCTTAAATAATTAAAATAAACCGTAAAATGTAAGAATCAAAGGCCAGCGGTCCGGATAGCTTTCAGCGTGACCAAGCCGAGGGAAAAAAAAAAACAAACAAACGGAAGATATTTAAAAATGGCAAATGCGATCACGTCTCTATACGTGTGATTATATGCACCGACTGTAGTGCAGTGGTCTGGGGAAAGAGTTCCTTAAAAAAAAGTAACACGAGGCAAAAAAAAAAAAAAACGAATAAAAAACAAAAACAAAAGCAGATACTGAACACAACATAGAACACCAGCACTGAAAGCACATCACAAGTCTTTGTGGAGAAAGCAACTAGAAAGCCAGTGAGAACAGAGCAAGTGAAGGCTCGCTGATGCTACTTCATAAAAGATGTACAAGCAAAGACGTGATGACGATCACACGCGTGTCAGTTTCAGTCTATCTGTACTGGTAGTTCATGCTGGAGTCACCACGCCCGTAGCCCATTCCATGATTGTGGTACGATCCTTGGTTGGACCCGTAACCCTGATTGGATCCTTGTGTGTTGTAGCTGGACTGGTTGTTATAACCTATGGAACAAACGTTCACTGAATTAGCTCAGCATGCATAATACTGGAAATATGCCCGAATGAGCCGGTGCTTGTGTTATACAGTACTGATGATAGTACTCCCCCTATGCTAACATTCAGTATAATCTGATAACTACAGAAAATCAGACTGTCTAATCTCTTCCAAGAGTTGGCTTGCACTTGAGTAATCAGATAATTGGAAAACTTTGCATTTACATAACCCAGGCAGTGATCGGATTCCTTTTTCAACCAACAGAGCACTATGTGCCAACAACCCCAAAAAGATGTGTCGTAAACCTCAAACTCGAATAATTACACCTCATTCTTCAATTTTCTCGAGAATATAGTGCATTTCAGATTTTCCACAAAGACTTCGAAATCCGTTTAGGGAGTGCTGAATTCAATTCAAGGGTTGCCAGATCCAGCAAGATTTAAAAAAAAAAAAAAAAAAAAAAACAGATTTAAGGATGCAAACCGACCAAGTAGCATGGTCTCTACAAATAAGCCGAGCTACCAAAAGTGCTCCTGGGTGACCATACACTTTACTGAACAGCCAGTGGGGGCACTCTCGTCCAGTTTGACATGCTTCTGTTCACCCCCATGAATGTGTCACTTGCTACTCAGTCACCATAATTGAACTTTTTGTCTGGTAATGAATGCTGGGATGTGTAACTTCAAAACTGATGGATAAGATCCACTTTTCTGTGCAGAGTAACATGGACAGTCTTTTTCTCAAAACGACTAAGCATAGCTCTACTGAACTAGACGTGTAGAAGCATCAGACGTTACATGGCGTCTGTGCTGAGGGACTTCAGTGTAATTCAGGACCAGAAGGTGAATGAGGATAAAATATACGTCCGTTATGATGCAAGCCGTTACACCAGGCAGCAGTTATTCAACTAGCCAGAAATGGTCTAAAACTAAGCATAATTGTAATTCCGTTTACTGTCCAGCAAGCTATCTGGATTAAAACGAGAAAAAGGCTTTTTAGGGCAGATCCCACCCTTTTCACAGTTATACGAGTCCAGGCAACCAAAGTGCCAGGCACTGGAGCTCAGCCTGATTGGGCACAGCCCATGTCCACATTGCAGGGACAAAGAAATACCAATATAGTGGCCCATTATCATGTATAGGACCTGATAGTTCGTGAATAAACCCTGAGACTGGCTACTTGTGTTTATTTTAAACTTGATTTAACATCGATGTGTGGCTATGCAAATGAAATTCTGGCGCCACCTTGTGATAATACACGAGAATCCACTTCGGAATGGTTAAGGGATGTGATGTTTCCTAGGTCTGGTACAGGAAGGGGAATGGGAAGCACTAAATGCTCCGTTGGTTTCATTATTCTAATGACTGGTTTGCATATGCAGGTCTAACGTAAATTTTTTAAATAATCTTCACCGTTATATTCGCAACCCCCGCCATGTCCAGCATCAATTTAATTCTAGTAAATCAAATAACTTGCCTTCATAGTTGTAGTTCTGATTTCCTTGACCGCCTGTCACCTGGGATGGATACGCGGTGCTGTAGTTGTTAAAACCGCCACCTGAGGGTCCGCTCTGACCTTGATAGAAGTTTTTCTTGCCCTGGCCGTATCCCTGACCATACTGGTTGTAGGAGCTTTGCCCAGGATTTGCTGCAGACTGGTACGCCCCAGGAGCTGGTCCTGTGCCTGGTGGTTTGATTCCCTGGTGCATGGGTGGCTTCTTCCCAGGAGATTTGTTAGGTGCGGATGGGCTGGAGTAGCCTGTATCGCTCTGGTAATACGAGGAGAAGCCACCAGTCCCTGGAGGACCACCGGCTGGTGCACTGCATACTTGACCTGTGGTTCCAGACCCCATAGCTGCAGATCCCCCATTATTATAGTAGTCTGCTGTAGAACAACAAAGTGCTCAGGGTTAGACAAACGGGTCATGCACAAGTGTTTCTCTGAAGTTTAGGTTGCCTGCAAGTGAAGTTCAGTAAGGCTGTCTGATCACGAATGCACCCGCTGACGACCCAAGGTTACGTCACAGACGATAGGTCCCAACATGCACTGCTCACAATGAGTAGATCTTTCATTCTGAACTAACACTGGTTTTTGTAAGCAGTATATTTAGCATCCTGGTACGTTTACAAATGCAGCTCTTGGCATGGTGCCGGTAACAGCCAATGAGGAGGGTCCAGGTTCAAATCCCCAAGGTTGCAAAGTGAAAAATGGGGGGGTGCAGTTACAAACTGAGGCTACTACTTAATGGTGGCCGACAGTAGCAGTTATGGGTCATGTTCTCAGCAATGACACCAATATAAACATGATTAAAAAGCCTGGAAATCTGTACCTCACCAAAACATCAATTGGAGCAAAAAGCGATTTCATGATAACTTCATGTTTTATGACATTAAGTTTGGGCGATCAAACAAGTCCAAGGTGGGTTTCAGAAAAGCCATTGTTCTAACCTGGATAGCAGGGCTAATTGTGCTTTCCTGGACTGCGGCAACTACTTTAGCAGAAATGTAGATTAAAAATGTCGCTCCATTCATCTGATAGTGTGTATAAACTTAAGAACGAGCATTAACGGCAAATTTACCAAACAAGCTGATGAAAGGGTGTGATCACTGAAATGTGGATTACAGAAAACGGACAAAAAGAGTACAACCATTAACAGCAATTTAGTAATTCAATCCACTCAAGCTAAGCCCCTCTCAAAGGTCCCTCCAGAGCTACACTCCAACTCACATTTACTATCCAGGCTACAATATAATCGCATGTTTTCCACCCAAACAAGGTTGGGCAGAAATGGGAGGCACGTAGTGGTGGAAAACACTACCCTCTGCTCACCACACATTTGGATTAATACGATCTTCACAATTTGATTCTGTCACAATTAAAAACCGATTTTACATTAAATAAGGTATTAATTCCTGGAGTGTAAACATTGCAAAAAAAATCTATAAAAAACTTGTAAGTTGTATAAAAAAAAAAAGATACGAAATTAATCTTAAATAATGATTCTTTAAGAGAAAATGGGAACCTTAATGGGAATGATGCGTTATTGCGCCCTCTGATGGTCAAATGATGCACGTTTTAAATAGAGGAATAAACACAGACGCAGATTCCAACTTCGATGTATATTGTC
>JAUZST010002981.1:0-17547 GCA_034779995.1 Parotocinclus haroldoi
AATGAACCAAACAACTGCTATATATAGCTATATATATATATATATATAGCTATATATAGCAGTTGTTTGGTTCATTAGCACATATATACAGTAGTATTTTATAGGAAATTTCAATTTTATAACAAATTAATCAAATGTAATTAATATGCTGCACAGGAATCACACATATAACAAACTTGTTGGTAAGTCATTTACATTTAAATGCCATATTTCCAAAATAGGACTGACGATGCAGTTAGCTGTAGCCACACTCTATATGAAAACAGAGCCAGGTCAGAAAAATCACAATGCTTATTGTTTATTGTATTGTTGTATCATGTATCAGTGGAACATAAGCGAGTTTGAAACTGATGCAAATACTCATGTCTACATGCCGGAGGGTCAGCATTTTTTCTAGCGTGTGGACCACACAGAGTGTAATCCTGATATTCAAGACTTTAGCACCTAGATCAGATGATGACAGATGAGCAAAATGTACTACGTGATAGCAAAAATATTGTTTTCTTCTTCATACCTTCCTACTGTGCTCTGTGACAACTTGGAGATAGTTCAGTCAAAACTGGGGGAGGAACACAGACTCTGAGGGCTGTGAGACATGTTAAAGCAGCAGCCTGGAGTCACAACGCTCTGTTGGTTAGCTGTGTTTGGGTAAAGAGCAAAACTGCCATGATAAAGCAGACAATAGACTTTTCACACATGAGACATCAGACATCAGATACACAGTTTGGCTGTACTATATACTTTCCTGGTTATCTAAGAATGAAATCTACCTGCAGAGCCTATGCAGATATATGTACACACATGCACAAGCACCATACTTTTGGCAAACATATTAATATGTAAGCTCATACAGGTCTATGCAGCAATTACATGGCTCTTATATAATATATACAGTCACTCCAGTTAGTGAAAAGTAGAATCAATTAAAAACTGGTAAGCACAAAAGAGAGAGAGAGATCAATCACAATGGCAGTGTAACAAACAGTTTGGTGGATGACAGTAGAATGCTACCTGCTGAGAATGCTATGTACTGAAAAAACTGAAATTGAATAGCTTACTTGAAACTATAGAAAAACTATGTATATGAATAAATGAGTCAATGTGCAAGTCAGAATGAGTGGTAATGTTATATCTATAAGACTAAGACTAAATTCTCTCTAGCTAGTTTTCATAGTCAAAATAAAGTCTTAATCAAGACTAATGCTAAGTAGAGCACTCCTCCTTTGAATGTATAAACCTTCATACCATATAAGCCCATCTTCAGTATTCTAGGCTAGAACTATATCTATATTCCAGTTTTGTACTGAAGCGGATGCATCAGGGCCTGAGTGATCTATTCTAGGATTCAGTTTAGGAAAAAAAATTAAGGTACTGGGCTTAGCTGGAAAATGTCTTTCAAAACTTCCTGATTAAAAATTGAGCTTAGGTGCAAACAGGGGCTCTTACTTTTATTACCGTGGATGGATTATTAAAAATGCAGTTCACAACATGCTTGCTGAGCAGCCTATGCTTCTTCCTGTCCCCAGCTTTGTTGCTGACTACAAGCTATAATAGTTTGAAAATTTAACTAAAACAAATGCAATAGTGTACAGAAGCAAAATATGAAAGCACTTGACTACAGTGTAACAATAACTGCACTAAACATAGGCAAGCATTATAAGGATTATCCAGGCTGAAATCAACACTACAACCACCAACATTAGGATGCTAGAGTTAAAAGTAACACAAGTAAAGTAATGTACCTCAGTGGAACTTTACATAGACATGGGAGAAACTAGACAAGGATGTATTCTGACAGTGACCAGAAGATTGAGTACTAAATCACAAAAAACATCAAGTGGATCCCTGTGTAAGGTGCTTTACCCTAATCTGTTAAGATCAATTGTGAATCATTCTGAATAAGACTGTTTTGTGTGGTAAATGAAAACACATTCTCATCTATTATTATTTATAGATCAGTCAAAATGGTTCTGATAAGGGAATTTAAACTCTCAAGATCTAAATTAAAAGATCTTAATTTGATATTATTTTCCAAATTTTTTCCAAAAGGTCACAGAGGGGGCAAGAGCCAATACTGAACTTTTTGGATTTGGTTTTTGGAGGCAGTAGTGCCTCAGTCAGTCATCCTGAATGGTTGCCAGGGGAAGACCCTGTCTGGTTCATTTATGTGTCTGTGCGGTGCCCGACCCAGCTGAACTTACTCAAACCTGAATCACCATGGTGATGTCTATAAACCATGATGGTCTACAGTACCCAAGTGCCATACCAATGCTATTTCAAGCTTACTGGTATGAAAAAACCTATATTTATTTAACCAGTATACATCGTTTAATGACTATAAATACCACCTCCATAATTCTATGTTCATGTACATTAGATATTTATATGCATATTTTTGCAAGCAGGTACAGTACTGTTCAAAAGTCTCAGGTCACCATTAATGTGTTGTTTTAGCAATAGCATAATAATCATATATAACATATTGTCGATGACTGGACCCGAAACTGTTTCACTCAATATTACTCTTTTTAAATGACATTCACTGCAGTCTATGTGAACTTTGACATATTTCACCCTGTTCCTCTTTCTAAAAAGTGTTTCCTTGGTTAATACTGTTCCAAACAGACCATTACTGATCAAGTCTTCTTTAAGAATAGACTGTGGATCTTGGCATCGTGATGACGTGCAAGGGGAGATAAAAAGTTTTTCCATTTGTTATACTGCACACATATATACTGTCTTTTGGCTCTATTCCGAATTATTATATTTGTAATTGTAATTACATTTGGCCATTATACCATTGTTATAACAATGGTATGTCTGCTGTAATGGTGGCCTAAGATTATCGCCCTGTACTGTATATGTGCAGACTGACGTACACAATACCCACAAACCTAACATTATAATAGTACCTCTTTGTCAACCTCTTGCACTCTGCAGAAAAAGAGGGCTCTTTATATGAGACCTACTACTTAACCCCTCTCTCTCATTGTGTGTTTTGTTTTACTAGCAGAAAACAAAAAGGCCTCTTTCTCTACATTACTCCTTTTCCTTCTCACCCACCTTCCTTCATTTCTGCACCTCCAGCCACCTTGCCTTCTCTTCAAATTTCTCTCATGCCTTCCCTGCCCCCAGTTCCGAAGTCAGTAGAATAAACAGTGGAGCTCTCACTTATATAAAGGCCCAATTCTTCTCCTGCGTGTTTAAAAATGGATACAAAGAAAAACGTGCATGATAATTTTTGGCATATGGTAGCTTACTCTGGCTAGACAGTACTGCTCCTTGTTCTCATAAATGTGTCTTTAAGAGACCCACAGACACTAAAACCAGCAGCCTGGTTAGAGAAGAGTGGGTCTGCTGTACTCAGTGGCACTTTTTTGGATTTCCGCAGTGCACCCCTACATGTCTGCAAGTTAAATGTCTGGAAACAGGAGCCACTCTCAGGACTCATATTTTGTGATCGCTGCCAGCAGGAGGATGTTAATGCAACAGAATGTGGTGCCAGGCTGGCACAGAATCAGACAAGAAACCATCCATTGATTAGAACAACTGACAGCTCAAGGTTTGACTGTAAGTGGAGATGTTGATCTTGACATGGAAGGGTGATCTTCTTGGCCCTCCTCCGGGTGCTTCACTTTTTGACTTGGGTGATAAGGAGTTATCTAGTTGTTGTCTAGTATCTGGTTATCTGAGGCTCTGGTTTTAATCATTCCTTTTTACTGTTGTCTAAACTAAGAGAGCTGTTAGACTAAAGGAATTTCACTGTCCCAACAAACAGAGATAACGTAGATACTTGTGTTATCACTATTGAGATCGTGGAGCATGTACTGCAGGATTGGTTCACTGGTTTATTTCAATTGTTGGATAAACAGAAAGCTGAAAGTGATAGAACCAAGCAGAAGAGAAACAAGTTGAAAGACATTATTACTTAACAAAATACATATGATTAATTGTGTATAACATACAACACTATGAAGTAGAAAGGATCAGAAAGTGTTAACAGAAGATTAACAGACAGGCACTGATTATGTGCCTGGATTAGAAGACATCATTTTTTCAAAATGAAGAAAGCTGAAAACCTTATAAACTCATAAACATATTCTTATTCATTGTGGGTTATGTTCATTAACACTGATCAGCTTGAGTTGATGATGGATCTAAGCCCCAGGCAAGCAATTACTAATGATGTTTGTTTTTTAACTGTTCCCATTTGTTTTTTTTTTATGCATTTTTATTATATTGTTCTTGAATAAAGCTAAAATTAAGAAAGCTTAAGAAGGACAGTTTTCTGAAGAAGATAACAAAAATGGAAATTACCAGAGTCGTGTCTATTCAAAAGTGTACTTTCTTTTAATATCAGCTAGCAGACAAAGGATAATTATCACCACGTGAAAAAATGCTGTAGTGGCGTGACTATTTTGTTATCTGACTTTTCTTATCTTATTTCACTCTTCCCCATCCCATGTGAGTGTGTCATTCCCACCCTTCTTTCTCTGTCTTGTCTATTGATATATATGTGAGCGCGTTTTTACAGGGGGTGGTATCATGTGGAAGAGGTAGTGATTAAAGTGATTGGGGCAACAGGGAAGCAGATTAGATTGTGTTCAGAGTTTTCCCCAGTTAGCTGTACCAAATAGTGAATATAACAGATTTTGGTCTTCTGTATGTTCTGTCGCAATGTTACACTCTTAGAGTAAACTAACACTAATGAAATGAACAATGTGTTTTGCATTAATAGCAGTTTTGTAGACACAATTTTTGTTCATATTTAAGCCATTAATAAGAGGTGGTGATGCGTTTAAAAGGACTATGAACGTGTTCTGAGCTTTTCTCAGAACAGTTCTGGAGGAAACTATATTGTGAATTGAGATTGAGAAGTAAATGCATTGTTGTTTCTAGTGATGGTAACTTCACTAGAAGAGCAGCCAAATGTGGAAAATCCAATTCATGTAAACATAAAGCTAAAAGCTCCTGTAAGGAAACTGCATAACAACAGAAGATAAGGGAGCAAGGTGCTGTGACTAGCAATTCAAATGAATGCTATGACAATGCCATGACTATAACAAATATAGTAATTATAATGTATCTAGTCATGTCCTTTTACATACAGTGTCTGAGACTTCACTATCATTATGACCATCTGATCTATCCATCCATCTACCAGTCCATCTGCTACTGATCTACATTTACATTGTTATTTGACAGATACCCTTGTATGCAATGATTTACAACTAGATAGATTATTACTATCCAGGGACTTGTGGGTTAAGGACCTTGTACAAGGGACCCAGCAACAGTATGGCAGATGTTGGATTTGATCCCCGGACCTGAACTGCTTTTCCATCACATTTCCTATTGTTTCCTCCAAAACAAATGGCAAGATCAGTACAAAACAATTTAGTGATAACGCAAGCTTCTGTGAGATCTAAGTATGATCTTCACAAAACAATGTTTGTTCATGTCATGAACAAAACACTTCTGAGGACCTCATAAAAAAAGAATCAGACAGACTGTTGGCTAAAATCCCAATGCCGATGCACTTAACTGTTCAACAGTTACCAAAAACAATTAGTTGAAGTTGTTGCTGCACAAAGGGGACAGACCAGACAAGAAAGAGCAAAGGTTCACATACTTTTAGCACTTAGAGATACGTAATATTGGACCCTTTTATTAATAAATACACAACCAGTGTATAATATTTTGGTCTCCTTTCTTTAATGGGTTATTTTTATTTACTTATAGTCTGATGATGTTTTAGGTAATATTAGTGAAGAAGTCTATGTCTGTCCAGTCAAATCAAATTTATTTATATTGTGCTTTTTACAATGGAACTTTGTCTCAAAGCAGCTTTATATTATAATATCTTAAAAGGCCAAAACATAAAGCAGGAGTTAAACATCTGGCCCACAAGACGTGAATGCTTTAGAATGTCTGAGAGACTACCTAGAACAACTATTAAGATTGGACACTGAACAATGACATCACCTACATTCAAAAACAGGCCAGTTCATGCCATGTTGAACTGCAGCAGTTAAATATTTGCTGTAGCATCCAAAAATATATACTGCTGACACAATTTAGGGTATACTGTCACGCCACGGCACAAGGAGTCGGAGACAAACGCAGCTCGCGTGGAAACCAGGGTTTTATTCAGCGTAAACAGGGTCAGACAGGCCGAGGTCAAAACCGGCAAGGCAAAACAAGAACCAGAGAGGCGAGGCGAGATCGGAGTCGAGGTACGGAAAAGGTGAGGTCGAAGCACGGTAGGTCTAGCGATAACAATCATGAGAAGCGCTTAGAAACTAGGTATGGACCAAGTGACTTAGCAGCGTGATAGTGACGGGGTGTGTATAAATAGGGAGAGGAGAAATTACAAACAGGTGAAACTAATGAGGTGTAATTAGAACTCGGGTGATGGCGTGCGTGTGATTGGACGGGTTTGGTCGCTGGAACCGCCCAAGGGTGTGACATATCCATGAAAATGAAATATTCATTAATGAAATATCCCCTAATTTTTGTGAGCAGTGTAGTTGATTTGACTGATTTTACTTAATTCTGAAGAATACTTCTTGTGACTAGTACATATGTTAAGTGAATGAAGGCCATTAGAATACTGTTGAATTCTTCACCAAGGTGACTTTTCAAGAAACATGAAACGTGTGATTCTACTGTAATTAAGGTAAACCTTCATATTTAACCTTGAATCTGTAAAAGTTTTTACCGGAAAATAAATGATCTAGTGAGTTTTAAAAGCTATAATGATATTTTTAGTAATATTGCTCACCCATGCTGGCATGCTTAATAAGAAAATGCTGCTCAACTCTTTATAATGTAAACCCTTCAGAATGATGTGATGCAGCAACTGCATGGTGAAAAACCTAACAAGTCCAGTCTGATCCTGAACAGAACAATACCAGATCAGATCTGTCTAGGGACATGCGATGTGATGCAGTCCAGCCACCCAAAACCTAGAACTCCTTGCTTTTTAACACCCCAGTTTCAATTCAGTTTATAGCCTCATATCAGAAACGACTCTACTCCTCTCCAAATTGGGGCACTGACTGGTGACAGCCATTAATTATCTGATTTCTGGGTGTAGACAAGTCTGCTGGGCCAGGTCTTAAAGTAGTTCATTATGTGAGGTGTAAGGACACAAAATATTCAGTACAGTCCAGTTAACACAGGGCTAAAGTGGACTAGAGAGGGTTGTGAAGGTTGCAGGAAGGACAGGCAGTGTCTATTGTAATTGTCACAAACTATGCTGCTAGTTTTTGCTGACTCCCCCAAGGTCCCCTCTCTCTACAGTATGGCCTCCTGTGCCAAACCACTAAGAAGAAATCTATGCATCTTTGCACAACTAGTCACCACAGTCAAGGATCAGTGGGATTTTTGGAGGTATTTTCACTCTATCCAATCTGAATCCCTTTGTTTATTATGTGTAAATCTGTGGACTAAGCGGTTATCAAAACGCTTATCTGAAAAAATACTTTGGTCAAGCAGCAAGGATAACTTTTACAAAAATATTTGCACTAACAAGCGTTAGTACCACTGACGCCACAAATAAAAAAAAACACTGATAAATTGCTAATTCCACAAAAATGACCTCCAGTGTGGCAGTTCAGATTTCAGTGCCAAACCGGACTCAAGATATGTCCTCAAAGCTCTTAACAGAGAGGCTTAGAAACAAGCCAAGAATTATCTGGCATGGACAATGGTGATTTAGTGCTGACCTTAAGCCTTGCTATGTTTATTATTTATTCAGAAGCCGAGTGGACCAACTAGCATGGTCTCACAGAGTTCATTCATAGTGTGCATAAACAAACCCAAAGCAAGAGCCAGGCGTAAAGTGGCACCCACCCACCCGCATGCACGCACAAAATTTGGCTGACACGTCCGCATAGTAAACACTCTCAAATGTACCTTTTTCCTTTCTCTCACATACTTAATAGTAAGTGCAACGTTTTGCAGTTCTTTCAAGTAGAGAATGCATGCACTGGGTATAATAATACAAATGTGTGTAATAAGCAGGATGTAATTCTCTGTCATTGGACCATCATCCCATCAAATTGGGCATAAACACACAACACAACACAATAACAAAGGCAGACAGAGTACCCTCAGCCCTCTTGCCTAACTGGGTGCAAATGTCCTTTTATTCATTCCATTCAACCCTTATCGTGACTTTTTTGAATAGGTTGCTACTTTCTGCTATAAGATCTGTCTGTGATTATAAATTATTTCTGAATGGAACAGACTGTTCTCGTGCCCTGCATGTGTGAAATGGTTTAAAGGTATCTCGGACCTGCCATAATTTCCCGTCCTTCATACAGAACCTGCTCAACTCACCAAAAACAGAAACCACAAAGAATATAGAGGTTATCAAGCCCCCATCCTATTTTCAGGAAGTAGATGGATGAGATAGCAAATTGACAAAAAGGGGCCTGTGTGAAAACCGTTGCCCTTTACTTCATATCAGAGCATCAGAGCGTTACAGGAAATAACATGGGCTTTTATAATGACTTGCAACAACAGGAAATAGGAAACAATAAATCAGTAACTTCAAAGGAGTATCGTGAGGATGAATTATGATCATGTAGTAAGTACCACTACAGCACATGGTTTCTTGCCTCATGGTATAAAAATCATCATATGATTATTAAGTCATTTAATAGGCATTCTTATCTACTTTGTCAGTCTTACAACTTACAGTCAAACAGTTTTGGGTTGCCCAAAGGTCTAAGAAGTGTATTTCTACCTAGTGGCCAACATTTCTGAGTACATATTGAAGTTGCTAAATAATTATACAGTATAGACAGTACAGTACAGACACACACGATGCACATGTATTGGTGTTAAATACCCTATTTTATTAATGACATGGCATGACATCGCCATAAACATAGTTTAATACTAAAAGCAGTGATTTTGGATGTAATTTTTGTTTGTCCAACAACGTTTCCAGTTTGTATACTGGAAGCCCAGGAATACCTGTTATATATTTCATGAATATATTTGAGTGGTAAGCACTATAAATACGTGATAGTTTGTGGATCTGGTATTGGTTTCAGCCGCAGCAGCATGTAAGGTTTTTTTACATACTCCACTCTCAATGTAGGGTTGATAATCCACCAAAGAAAAAATCTCCAGCCAACAGAAATTGTCCCTGTGGTCAGAAATTGGCACTGGTGAAGAACTAGAGGAAGAACAAATTTCTGAATAAGTTCTGGGGGATTGCATGAGACAAATATTGCCCTAGTATAAACTATTATTTCTTATTGGTTATATTTCATTAAGATACATTCATTTTTAATAGTCTAAATATTTTGCCCAGTGTCAAACCAGTATCGGATGTGTTTTGGTCTTTCATCAGGGCCATTACTTTTTATATTTTCGTTCATATTGCAATATATATGGTCCTCGCTAGAGTGTTGGTGAAAGCCTATCACTAAATAGTATGATACATTTCAAATAAACGCAACTTTGTATTTTGTTTTCTCCATGCTCAAATGTCCCTGACCAAAGGCAAACTGTATACCAGTGGTATCAGCTTACAACAACTTCTTGGTTCCAGCACTTGTTGGACTCCTATGGAAGATGTGGCAGAAATATGCAAGTTCTTTTCTTAAGTAAAAGCGCTTCTAATCTAATAAAAATACTCAAGTTAAAGCTGACCTATAATTTACATACACTGCTCACAACAATTTGGGGATGTTTCATTAATTGACATTTCATTTTGAATGAGTAGTATACATTTTATTTTTGTTAGCAGTGTATATTTTTAGACCTAAAGTAGAAGAATAAAGGTACATGCTACTAAATGTATTTAAGGTAAATAAAGTAAAGGTATTTATTTTAAAAACCTTTCAAACTCATTTTTTGAAACAGGATGTCTTTTATTGAGGATGTGGGTTACACATACATAACACTGAGGGTACTACAGCTACAGAAACATCTGCAAAAATCATACAAATAACATCATCATCATTTTCAGACATGGAATCAAATATTAGCCCACTAGTTGCACAATGGTGAGGGTTTAAGACTAACATTATCTGGCCGTTGGTCAGCTGCGGTCCATACTGCAATCTCTTGACTTTGAGAAGAATAACATACTGTATTGTTAAAATAGTTCACAAAAGGTATTTTTGAACACTAACTTTACTCCAGGCAGTTTGCAAGGGTAACCCTGTAACCTTGTGATCTTGCCTTGAGGAAGTGATGCGGCTTTCGGTGACAAGCTGGAAACCACAAAATTACAATGTGAAGCCCAACAGCTTATTACCAAATTATCAGGGGCAATATTTTGGAATGGTTTAGACATTTTATACAGGCCTAAGAATAGAATAGGTTTAAATGCTGACTACACAACAAAGATTTATATTGCTCTGCATAGTTGTTTTGGCAGTTTCAAAAATGTTTTCTTTACCTTACTTTCACAGTGTCAAATGTTGTTGCATATTTTACATTGTATTTGCTTTGTGAATTGCTGTCCTATAATTTATAATTAAGATGATATATTTATAGTAGAAGTTAGCAAAGTTTTCAAAAGCTTTAGAATTGTCTATATTTTTAAAAGGTAAAGAAAACTAAATATATATATACAGTGATCACTCGTTTAACTCGCTGAGAAATTATCCAATATTACATAGCTGTGAGTGGAAAAAGTTAACCTTTATTTTCAGTATCTGGCGTGACTCCTTTATGAAGTAATAACTGCAACAAATATTCCTTATAACATGCACATAATTACCAAATGAAACAAGTCAAATAGATTGTTAAAAATTAATGACATTTATGGTTAACGTTCACACACATAACACTGAACAAAAATGTGTTAAATAACAAATAACAATGAGTGAGATGTCATATTTTAGGCTTACTGACACTGATAAAGAGTATATAAATATCAGCATTGTCAGAGCAGGGATCTTTCCAAGAGTGCTGCATAACATGCTGCATAACATATTTCATAATAATTGCTGCTCCTGCTTTGTGTGTGTGTGTGTGTGTGTGTGTGTGTGTGTGTGTGTGTGTGTGTTTGTGTGTGTGTGTTTGTCTGTGTCTCTGTCTGTATTTTTGTCTGTATATATATATATATATATAAAATGTATAATTTTTTTATATTTCAGAATTCAAAAGTACTATTTTTTTAAACATTATTTTTGCTTTTTTTCTTAGCATTTAAACTTATAACAGTGGTACCTCGGTTCTTATCCTTTTGTTCTAGAAGGCTTATCTATAACCAACAACGATGAGTTAATCGCAAAGAATTCCCATAAGGAATACTGTAAATTAAATTATTTGGTTCCACACAGATAATCCACACTATTATACGCATTAATGGAAATTTATTGTACATGGACTGCCTAATTGATGATGGATAAGTTCAGACAAATCCATAATAAATTAAATTTATCAGGGACAGATGACATCAATATAATCTATACTGTACAATAGTGGAGCCACTGACACTACATTTCCATACATTTTATATTTTAATAATGTGTTAGTGAGTGTTGGATTGCAAGTGAAAAGCCAAATATTTACTTGTTGCTTGACTGATACAAGTTTAAGCAAGTACCAACCAAACAACGAGAGCTGAGGCTAATTATTCTAGTCATAAAGTCTCTAGAACTAAATTAGATGGGAACCAAGGTGTCACTGTATTTGGTTTAACGTAATGCAGTGACCTAGGAATACCAATCTTCTCTACGTTACTACTGGTCATAAGTACATTTTACTGCTAAAATGATTAACATGTTATTCAAAGGGAAAGTAATAATTTTTTACCATATTTATAAATTTTTCGTTTTTTTTGCTGGGAATTTTCTATTGTAGAAATCTTTGTGAGCCAGAGTAGATGGTAGACTTAGTTGCCTGTTGTTAGCTGACCGGGGGCACCTGGTGTGGTATTCTGTGACTGTTGTCTGCATGCTTCAGTGTTGTGCAGACTATTTCAGATAAAAGGCAGCATCCCATTTACTGCATTTTGCAACGAGTCATAGGTTTGGGCTTTGACATGCTATTCCCTAATACACTGCTCACAACAATTAGAAGATGTCGGAAAATGAATATGAAGAGGATCCCACAAGAACTGCTGGGCAATCTTGGCCTGTTTATGTGCCAGTGTGTTTTGGCAGTCTTGGGTGACCATACTGTACTGTACGTACTGAATAGTCAATGTGTGGCACTCTAGTCCAGCTTGATATGGTTCTGTTCACCCTCATGAATGTCACATGCTACTCAATCACTATAACTGAGTTTGCATCTCATTTGCATAATCATGCAACTTTCTTTGAAGATCTTAATGAAATGAAATCAAATGCTTGTTTTTCTAATCACTTCATATTCATTTTGAAATCCCCTATTTTTTGTGTGTTCTGTATGACGAACTTGGAGCAGGGATGCCAAGCTTTGCTTTATTACAGGTTTTTGGTCTTAGTGTCTTAAGGATAGCGAGAAGTCTTGATTATTTACATTTAGGTATAGTGTGCCTTATGTTTTTTTTTTTTTTTTTCTTTCTTTCAGACCCCATTGTGAAGGACCAGGGTAGAGGAGCCCCTGCTACTGGAATGGCTGGTAGCTCTACTCCTGTCAGCTCTTCTAGCATGATGGCAGGTGCGCTTAGCATTCAGGCTTTCTTAAAGCCCTAGTTTGAATGTTTGGGATTCGATTCTGTATTAGGTATTTCACTATGTTTATATCCTTTACACATTTTTTAACAATACCTTATTACACCTGTGCTGACAAATTGTGAATAGTAACATATGGACTATGATCAGAAATGAAAGACTTCATGATTAAGTAACCAAGTGCAAGTGCACCTAAAAATGTAAACACTGTAAATACAGTGGAATCTCCAAATTCACACTTAATTGGTTTTTGAAGGCTGTTCAAACTCTGATTTGTTTCGAAGTCGGAATAAATTTCCCTTTAAGAAATAATGTGAATAGGATTCATTCTTTTCTGGCTGTTTGGGGTCTCTATTGGGATCTGTTCCCAAATTATTGTTTTTTATGCTTATATTCATATGTATTTAATCATTAATAGTATGAATAAAGTATTGAACTTTAATAACATAATCAATAGATAAATACATTTAGTTGTTGAAATATAAAAACATTTTGTTATTGAACATAAAGTCAAACCTTAGCCACTGAGGTGAACGAAGTGGCAGCACGGCTTATCACTGGCTCAGCAGCACAGAGACTGGGGGGGGGGGTCTGAAATCGCACCAATAAACTGATATATAATTGAAGGGTTTTTTTGGCGCTGCCCACATTTAAAGTGTGAGTTTCTGTTTGATCTTTGGGCCACAACAAATTCTAAACAGAATCATTCGATATCCAAATTTTTCGAGTGAAAATGCATTCGAATTCCAAGGTTTCACTGTGTATAATGGGAACACGTACTCAGTTATTATCACACTGAATATTCCCTAATTTTTGCGAGGTGTGAGTGCGCACGCGTGAATACATACAAACAGTGGAGGAAATGATTTGATTTGATCCTTTGCTGACTTTGTAAGTTTGCCCACTGAGAAAGAAATGAAGTATATAATTTAAAGATAAAATAAATAGAAGTTTTCTTTACAGCGAGAGAGAGAACATTGAAAGAAAATCACAAGACAAATCATAAACTGATTTGCATTTCATTGAGTGAAATAAGTATTTGATCTCCTAGAAAAGCCAGACTTAGTACTTGGTGGCAAAACCAGAACTTTACAGATCACATTTAAATCCCTAAGGTGTTGAGGCTGTAGCTTAGCAACTCGCAGCTTCAGCATCCTCCACAGGTTTTCTTTTGGATTAAGGTCAGGAGACTGGCTAGACCACTCCATGACTTTAATGTGGTCATTGAAACCCCAGGTGGTGAGATCTTGCATGGAGCCCCAGACCGAGGTTAATTGATGGTAATTTTGTGTTTGTTCTATTTTAGTACAATTGCACCAACAATTGCCTTTTTACTCAGCTTCTTGCTTATGGCTTTGTAGCGGATTCGAGCCTTGTGCAGATCTACATTATTGCCCCTGATATCCTTAGACCACTCTGTGGTCTTGTCCATGATGGAGAGGTTGGAAAAAATCCAGAAAATAACATATTACAGAAGTCAGACGTTTCCTGTAATTTTGTTTGTACACACTGCAACAGGAATTTTTTTGCCCACATACAGATCTTCTCCAGATCTTTCAGGTTTCGGGGCTGTTGCTAGGCAGCGTTGAGTTTCATCTCTCTTCAATGATTTACTATTGGCTTTTGGTCTGGGGACTGGCTAGGCCACTCCAGGACCTTGAAATGCTTCTTACGTGGCCACTCCATAGTTGCCCTGGCTAGATGTTTCAGTTCATTGTTAGGCTGGAAGAGCCAGCCTTTACCCATCTTCAATGCTCTTACTGAGGGAAGGAGGTTGTTGGCCAAAATCTGGCGATATGGAGCAGTTGTCCTGTCCCCTTTGCAGATAAGCACACCTGAAGTATGGTGTTGCCACCTCCATGCTTCTTTTTCCAAACACAGTCAGTAGAGTTCGTACCATTCTGCTTACTCATTTTGGTCTTATTTTACCACATGACCTTCTTTCATGCCTCCTCTGGATCATCCAGATGGTTGAACCAAACTTCAAATGGGCCTGGACATTTGCTGGTGTGAGCATGGAGACCTTGATTGCACTGCAGGATTTTAATCTATGACGGCATAGTGTTGCTAATGGTCATCTTTGAGACTGGTCCCAGTTCGAGGTGAGATCTTGCGTGGGGCCCCAGACCGTGGAAGATTGACAATCATCTTGTTTGTACCATTTTCTAATAATTGCATCAACAGCTGTTGCCTTCTCACCAAGCTGCTTGCCTATTGCCCCGAATTCTTGCTGTTTAGTAGGTGATCAACTGTGTATTTTATTCAATGAAACGCAAATTAATTATTCAGAATCATGCAATGTGATTTTCTGGATTTTCTTTCAGATTCTCTCTCACAGTTGAAGTGTACCTACGATAAAAATGACAGACCTCTCCATTCTTTGTAGGTTTGGAAAAACTTGCAAAACAAATTATTTTCCCCACTGTTTCTCACTGTTAAAATAAACCTATCATTAAAATGATAGATTGTTCATGTCTCATGTTAGTGTGCACGTGTGTATATACAGTTGTGTTCAGAATCATTCAACCCCCAGTGCATTAAAGTGACATTTATTTTTCTTGTTCACAATCAGATCAAATAAGGACTTATAATATAATAGACAAATGCAACTTAAATTACAACAGTATTTATTCTAATATACCAGTAAATGATTCAACCCCTCAGACACACATCATAAGTATATAGTATAGCTATAGTATAGCTCTCTTTGCAGTAATAATATCCTTCAGACATGAAACATGGCTTGACTTGAAGTTTCTTGCATTGATCTACAGGTATCTTAGCCCATTCCCAAAAACCTCCAGTTCAATTATATTCTTGGGCTTGTGTGATGCAACTGCCGCCTTTAAGTCCCACCAGAGATTTTCTATGGGATTTAAGTTGGGTGATTTGCGATGGCCACTTGATCTTTCAGTCCTCCTTCTGCAACCAAGCCATAGTATTATTGGAGGTATGCTTGGGATCATTGTCCTGTTGGAAGGTCCAACGTCTCACAAGCTTCAGTTTTTCCACTGACTGTATGACATTCCCACCTAAGATTTCCTTGTAGTTATCTGAATTCTTGGTACCTTGTAAACAGGGAGATTCCCTGTACCTGAAGAAAAGAAATCCAGAGCATGATTGACCCGCAGTGCTGCACAGTAGGTACTCTGTTCTGTATAGGCCTTGTTCTTCCTCCTCCAGACATGTTATTGAACCATAGACCCAAAGAGTTCCAATTTTGTCTCGTTGCTTCAGAGAACAATATCCAAATCTTTGTGGTTTGTTCACATGGTTTTCAGCATAGTGCTGTCGACTCTTCTTGTGCTTTGGGGTCAGCAGGGGGTTTGTCTGGGAGTTCTGGCATGGAGGCCTTCACCTTGCAGTGTGCGCCTTATTGTCTTGGCCCAAACCTGAGTAACTCCCTCTGACAAGTCCTGCTGCAGTCCCTCAGCTATCAGCCGGGGTTTTTTCTCCACCTTTAAGGTACAGGGCAGCAGTCTTTTTTCTGTCACTCCTAGGTAGTGTTTCTGCTGTGCCTTTAGCTTAGCGAATTATGCTTCTCATTTTCTGTTGAAATGTTTAATGTTTTTGCTATCTTTTTATATATCCTTGCCTTTGAAAAGAAATTGTCTTCTCCCTTGACTTCTTGGACCATTCTTTGGGCTTCGTTACAAAAACACCATTAACTGTCTAGGTCCAGTCCTTTTTAAATCTGTTTAATTGTTGCTGATTATGGTTCTGTTCACATCTACAGGTGCTTTCAGCGCCTGGTTGAAAACACCTGATTGAAATCTCTGTTCTTGAGAGTGGTAAAATTTAAGTGGTTGAATAATTTTGTCAGTGAGGAAATCACAAAAAGGACATTTGTTGGAATATTAGAAAAAACTGTTGTCATTTAAATTGTCGAAGTTGTGTAAGTTCTTTGATCTGATTATATAGTTTTTTTGACTGTGTGTGTGAGTATTATATACACACACATACATACAATTATACTTTTAAAATAAAATCTTTAATAAGGAAATATCCTCTCTTTTTTGTGCGTGCACAGTACCAGTTAATGTTTTTCTTTTTGTTGCCACATTGTGTTACCAAACCCAAATCTGTTCTCGATTTAGGATTCTTCAAAGTTTTCTAGTTTTGCACACTCTTTAACGTTTTCTCAATCAGCTGCATGAGGTAATAACCTGAAATGGTATTCTAACAGTCTTGGAGTTCCCACAGGTGCTGAGCATTTGTTGGCTGCTTTGCCTTTACTCATGGGCCAACTCATTCCAGCCTCAGTTGGGTTTAGATCGGATGATTGTGGAAGCCAGGTCAGGTCAGCTCTTTATTGTTCAGAAACATAGCTTGGTTGTGTGTTTGTGGTTCTTGTCCCGTTGAAAATCAAACCATGGTCCCACGAAGTGTAAATCCAGTGGGATGGCATGCCACTGCACAATGCTGTGGTAGGCATGTTGGTTAAGTGTATCTTTTTAATTTTTAATAAATCGCTAAGTATCACCAGCAATGTACACGTTCACACAGTCTTCCCTGAAAAGGTAATGTTGAGATGTGTGTGCTACCTGAACTCTGTGAAGCATTTTAGTGGGCTCTTATCTGGGGTGTGGTTAACTGGTAGTTTCTAAGCCTGGTAACTCAAAAGAACTTATCCTGTGAAGCAGAGGTAACTTTGATCTTACTGATTTAGCTGATGATTGTCATTTTTCTTTACTTAGTTGATTAGTTCTGTCTGTAATATCGAGTAAAACATTACTCAAGTAGGTCCTTTCACTGTGTACCAGCTCTACCTATTCCCGACACAACTGATGGTCTCAGACACATTAAGAGGGTGAGAAATCCAAGTAATTAACTCTTGACAAGGCACAGCTGTTAAATAAAAGTCGTTTCAAGTGATTACCTCATAAATCTGACTGAGAAAATGCCAAGATGTGCA
>JAUZST010002982.1:0-17546 GCA_034779995.1 Parotocinclus haroldoi
GAGAGAGAGAGAGAGAGAGAGAGAGAGAGAGAGAGAGAGAGAGAGAGAGAGAGAGAGAGAGAGAGAGAGAGAGCAGAAAAAACATCAGCAAAGCACTGAGCCACATTATGTTCTCTTCAAGTGCCACTAAAAGCCTGTCACACAAATATGGAGGGCACCAGCGAGTAACTCTTCAGCCGCAGGCGCTGTGAGAGCAACAATGCAATGACTGACATTCAGTCTGAAAGTCTCCAGCTCTGGTCTTCATGGTTATATGTTGATGATAAGACGAACAAAAATACAGGTGTGTGAGGAAAGAACATGTCTCGGTAACATCGGACGTCCATACAGGTGCAGGTCACCTTAAAAGCTGTAACTCTTTAAAGGGCTCTTTTATCATCAGAAGCAGAAAAAAGCTTTCAGAAGATTAAAATGCCTGCTGAATATAGCTTTCAACAAGACATGCACTCTCACAAACTATCACATGCCTTATCTTGGAGAGATCTCCAACTACAGCCAGGAATATATTAAGTCAAAAAGAAAACCATTTGAGTTTTGTGTAAGACCAACCAAAATGGAATTCACAAAGTAAATTCCTTCCGTTTCAGCTACAGAATAACTCTGCGGAATTCAATCCTGCTATTCTATATAATGTAAAGAAAGACAACTTCTCTCTTCTCTTTTATTTCTTTATTAATATATATTGATTTCACTGTCTTCTCTTATGGGGTCTTGACACATTTGTACTGTGACAGTGTCTTTCCAAAGAGATCTATCCAATACATTTATATTTTACATTTATATCATTTAGCAGACACCCTTATCCAGAATGATAATCAATTCCTACCTTCTTACAATCCAAGCAAATGTGGGTTTCTTATGGACCCAACAGTGGAAGCATGGCAGAGGTGGACTTTGAACCCTGGATGTTCTGTCCTGGATGGTCCCATAATCCAGTACCTTAACCGCTTTACCAGTCCAATACATGACCCAAACCATAAAGCTCCCTAATCCATTAACCAAATCCACAAAGCTTGTCAGTACAAGAACATAAATAAAAACAATCCCTGAAACCCAATGCATATTTTTAATCCAGTTCTAACAGGCTAGAACTTTAGAAATGGCTTACTCCATAACAGAGTCAATGATGGCCACGGACCTTAATGTACCCCACTGTACCTCCTATGGCTGTTTACAAATTGGTTGATCCCCAATAATTATGCAGAAAATGATGGCGATTCAATTTTGTGAGAAAAATCTTCCTTCAAGCAGTGCAAACATCACCAGAACATTCAGTATTTGTCAGCAGATCTATAAACAAGTCAAAGAGCTAAAACCAGAGCATAACATCATGGTATTTTCCAACACCTGCCTAATTTTAGCTTGTGCGCTTGCCAGCATGTGTGTGTCTTGTTTTGTGGGAGGTGCTAATCTTAAAAACAAACCATGCATCACTATTCATCTCTCTCTCTTTCTCACACACACACACAGACATACAAATATATACACAAAGACACACAGACAGACAAAGATACACACAGACAGACACACAAAGCTCCGTTACACTGCTGCATGCTGTGTGACCTCACCTCGTCTAGGGCTCTCATGATTGAAGAGAATCCCGTTTACACCAAACAGATTATAGGCCTCCCTGAAGTTCACCACGATCCAGTATGCATAGAGCTTGGCAGCGCCTAGAGAGAGAGAGAGTGAGAGAGAGAAAGAGACTTTTAACATTTTGGTTTTTTACTCAAAAAAAAAACCAAAAAAAAAACTAAACTTATGCATCCTTATAACTTTTTATTAATGTATTTAATTAAAAAATATTTTAATTAATTCTACAAATTGTATACCGATTCCACAAAAAAATACATAAATACGCTCTTAAAAAACGACACCATTTTCATCAATACAACAAAGAAGTTCATAGCTTCAAATAATCCAGCTTAAGAAATCCTGAAGTGTATTAGTTAATTTATAATAAGTGTATTCCATATTTTAATCAGTTTTAAACATCATGTCATCGTTCCCAGTTCTTGATTGTTCCAGTTTATTTTTCCTTGTTGGCTTAATAAAAAGGCGGTCTGCTCTTCGAGGTCTAATAACCAGGATGTGAGTTTGCAGCACAGTTTTGAGTCTAAAGCATTTTAGGAACAGACGTTCAATAGTCTAGTCTCTTCCACAAAAGGGACATGCTGTTGATACTGCGGGGTTAGGATGGGCAACATGATGGTTAGGCGCTATAGCTGCATGTACAAGTCTCCACTAAAGGTCCACAGGTCGTTTCTCTACTGGAGCAGAAGACTGGATCTTATCCCAGTTTCATGGCTCAACATGATGCTGGGCTTTTGGGCTTTACCAGCCCTTAGACTTTTCCCTGTTTAAAAAAATCCTGATTATGGTTTTCCCATCTGTGCAACTTATAATAAGAAATGTACAAAATAGAACTTATAAGCAATACACTTTTACAGACTTTAAGAAAGCTGTGACGTATCCTGTAGGATTTTAGCATCTCTGTCTGTAACATTGGATTAAAAAAGAAAGGTTCTTCTTTAATGCTGATTAAAGCTCTGCTACTCTTTAGCACTGATGACCATGTTTTAAAACTGACCGATAAAAACAACTGCTAGTTTGTGTCAAGTTAATCTCTTTCAGACCTTGCACAAACGAGCATTATCATAACCAGCATTCTCTACATTTTGTAACTGGTACGCCGTTACATAACACAGCAAGTTCTTCAGTATATAAAAACCTCTGTACTGCGGCTACGCAAATCAATTAGGCCCTGTCCTCCTTCTTGTCGAGATAAAAAAAAGACCAGGGGCTTTGGTCCATTGCTGACCACTCCAGAAGAAGTTTACTAGTCTTCTTTGTGTCTCTTAGGCAATCTGGTGGCTCCAGTGCAATACATTTGTGCCTCAACACAGATGCCAAAAGGTTATTTATGGTAAGAACTCTTCCCCTGTAAGACAATTGTTGTAGTTTCCAGGTCCATCAGGAGAGTTTTTCCTTCATGCTTTCAGTCACAGATTCCCAGTTTTTATCTTGGTATTCTTTTGTTCACAAGAATACGGCAGATATTTGATGTTGCTTTTACCCCACTGCAAGTTTCCAGGTAAAGCTGGAGATTTTTGCTCTTACCACTGACCCACAAGAACAGACTCTGATTTGTTACAGTTTACCTTTGCTGAAGAAGCTGCTGCATATTTATTAAGGCTGTTAACTATGGCTTGGATAACATTTTGCCTTGTGATAAAAACTAAAATATATGCATACACAGACAGAAACGACAAAGTTTTCAATGAAAAGTTCAACTTGTAATAGTTAAATTGACAAAGTGGTTTTGTTTTTTCATTCTTTGATAGTACAAAATCTACAGTTATCAACTGATGGTTAGAAAAGCCACTTGGGTAGAAACAACTGTTAAATACTTACTCTTCTACTTCTTCTTCTTTACCAATATAACAAAGATCCAATCTTTCAGCACGTACTCTATTTTCTGTTATGTTTATCCATGTATAGTCTTTCACATTAGGGTTTTAATGCCTTTATTGATCCACGAGTCTCTGAATGTTAATGAAAAAAATTGAGTGAGGTTCTTCTCCAATACGATGTTTTGTAAAATCAAGTAAAATTCCAACCCCCACCCCCTACCCTATTAAAACGACGGCCTTATTATGATTACTTTTTATTGTTTCAACTTCTCATTTAAATGTATTCAACCTTTTAATTCTATCTGTTCCAAATTAGGCATATAAACATTTATAAGAAGGAAATCTTTTGTTTTTACCATTAAGATGCGACCATGCTCAATTTCTAAAACTTCAGTCTTAGTTGGAATTTGTTTATTAGACATTAGAATAGGCAGTAAAATTTGTTCCATGACTTAAAAGCACAATTTATCCTTCCACAACAATTTCAAAACTGCTTTATTTTTGTTATCACTATTTGTTTCTTGTAAGAAGACTACATCTGGATTATTATCTAGGGAATAGGTCCTGCCTCAGTTGCCCTTGCTTCACTTTTGTGTGAGCAAACAGTTTTAACATGCCCTAAATCACCACACTCAAATCATTTCATATTTTCAGTGCTAGCACAAAGCATAAAAGATCTCCCCTCATGTTTGACAAAAAATCTTAAGTGGGTTCCTTATACAGCATCATGAGCATGGTTCTCCCGAAAGATACCATTTGATCTTGAATAATGGGCCAGACATACCCGACATACCCGGCCTCTCTAGCTCCGCATTCAGCTGCCCCAAGACCTTGGGCAAACCTACATAAATATTGAAAAGATCTGACCCAATACGCAAGCAGGTCAGCAAGAGCAGTAGTTTTAGATTTTAGAGCTGCAGTGTGACTTTGATCTCCTTAAAGATCTACGAACTCTTGCAGTTCAACTATGTCATTTTCTAATTTCCTCAAAGACTGTGTAATGTGTTGTGAAACACTGAAAGGGTGCTGTTGACAAAGTTGCTTTATTTCAACTTTTCCATGGTAGATTACTAAAAAAAACCCTGAACAGCTAGGTATTGAAGTGCCAGTAAGCACTTTTATGTTTCAAATTCACAATGAAAGCAGTACACATAACCATGCAGTGGTCTGAAAACCCCACTGGAGTAATTACACACTTCTTAAAAATGTTGATATGATGTTTAAAAATGTAAAGTCTATGTAGTCTAGCTAAAGCCATGAAACCCTCTCTTGTATGGGCCCATGAAAACTGCCTAACCATCTGATTTAAAACCTCAAAATATCATACAGGGCATGTGTCTGCACAAGTTGGCACAATGCTCTCTGTAAGCACCATGTGGCTCTGTATGATTATTGTCCATATTATCATCCTCTGTGCAGTTATAATCATCCATAAACCAGCCATAAACAAATATTCATCAGAGCTGCAGTCTTGCCGCGCTGCACTAAAAAAGTGAATCCAGTCCAACTCCTTTGTGGGAGCATAAATATGAACAAAATTAACTTTAAAACATTCCATGTGCGCCTGCACAATCCATGCTCAACCTCACATGAAACAGGCAAAAATTGTTTCATAAAAAGTATAGCTAACCCTCCTCTATTAGAACTCGTGGGTAAAATAAAACCCTTTGCCCTCCCACTCCTTCCATGTGTCTCCTGGACAAGCATGACATCAGCAGTCTTTTGCTTCACAATTTCATAGATTAGAGATCTTTTCTGATCTTACTCAGTTGTAAATGTGGGTAAAGAAGCCACAGTACAGACCACAGGGTGAAAAACATGAAAAAAAGGTTTCAAAAACCATTTTCATTTTGTAAACCAAGTTTCAGTTTAAGCGCGATTTTTTAAAATCTGTAGATTTCCAGTGAACTGATCATCTCTTTCATTTCTCATAACTTTCTATAAATAACCTGTGGTCTGAGATCCTCAACTATAACAACCTTCATATTTTTTGTCTTCTGTAAAAATATTAGTTTACAAAATAGGAGCTTTTTTGACTATGCCAAATCTACATCTGCAAGGTCACTGTCTAAAACGTCCTCCTTGTGCTTCCCCCTCTCAGCCTTGACACACGCTGTGCCTTCCCTTTATTTTCAACAGTTCATTTTCATTCTTTCATAGGGGGTGAGAAAAAGAGATTCACAGCCTCTATATTCATGTTCTCTCCCTCCAGATAAGCAGCAGCGCTGCCTCTACCCCTGTACCACTGCTGAGATTCTTGTACACTATCCGTTTTATTTTCCAAAAAACCCTTAGCATCAGGATCAGCTATTTCACACCCATCCTTCACCTGTTCTTTTGATCTGGAATCAGGAGTACTTTCTGTAAGTGAGCTACTTGTAATTCCAGCTTGAGCATCACCTACCTAAAACCTCACTGTGCCCTGCCCCTTGGACTCAGAGCCTTAGGCGCCCCTCCTGACCACACCCAAAACACTACATAGAATCTGATGAGGCAAATAATATGTATTCATACCCTTCGATTCTAAACTAGGCCACATTAAGTTTTTCTTTACCATCGTTCAAAATCATGTAGACCTGATGTCTGAAGCAAACCACTTGTTTCAACAGAGGAGATTTACGACCAAGGGGGAACCTTTTCCTATAAGACACAAACTGACCGTAGCGAGACAATTATTCAGTTACTTCAAGTTCATCTTTAATGAATGGTGGGACATTGGACAGTAATTTTTTTTGCAGGACGAACGAGAGGCATTACAGGAATGAACGTGTCTTTAATGACAATGCCTCCACCACAGTGTTAACTTTCTCTATGCCGTCTAAAAACACTACAACCGCTCCGTTCATACGAGAAGCAAAAACAGACCGTGAGAGAGAGGGAGAGAGGGAGAGATAGAGACAGAGACAGAGAGAGACAGAGTGAAAGAGAGAGAGAGAGAGAGAGAGAGAGAGAGAGCGAGAGAGAGAGACTATAACCAAATACTTTTACAGAATTTTTTACATTGCACGATAAGGTCTGTCTGTCTGTGTGCGTGTGTGTGTGCGTGTTTGTGTGTGTGTGTGTGTGTGTGTGTGTGTGTGTGTGTGTGTGTGTGTGTGTGTGTGTGCCCGTACCGTAAGGTGAGCGGGGGTAGAAGGGTGTGGTCTCTTTCTGAGGAATCTCTTGTACTTTTCCATACAGCTCACTGGTGGAAGCCTGGTAGAACCTCACTCTGTCTGTCAGACCGCAGGTCTTTATAGCATCCAGCAAACGCAAAGTTCCAACACCGTCAACATCCGCAGTGTACTCAGCCAAGTCAAAAGAGATCTGACACACACAGACACACACAAAGAGTCAACACATCTGGTTACAGAAAGACAACATTATGCATCCGTTCTTATACTGATCGAATTCAATCCAATACAATCTCACACATTACAATCCAAGCAATTGAGCTAATGACAGAATACAGACATCAGCGGCCTCACTGTCTACATTGATTCAATTACTGTTGGTTTGGATTTGAAAAGACACATGTTGCTCAAAAGAAACCGTAATAGGAACTGGGTGCCGTTAAAGACAGCACAACAACTTATTTCACCCCTGCTGTCGATCATGAAATCAGGAAAGATGTGGTGCTAAACAACTTTTGAATATTTCAGACTCAATAACTACACCGCAAAAACAGTTTGAAAGAAATATCACCCCTACTATAGGCGCACACACAGGTCGTAGGAGATCTGATACGACTCCACAAATCAGACTGGCAAAAATGTGCCAACTGTAACTGGAGAAATATCTTAAGGCTGTTTTGCAAATTGATTTTCCACACCTCTTAATTCCAGCAACGACAGACGTTAATTCTGCGGTATTACTTATTTTATTCTGGAGAATTGTTTACAGATTTGTGGCAACACCTGGGTGAAGATCTTAGCCGATTTAGCACAACATGAGCATCAAAATGAAAATCATTATGAAGCACGATGCAGATTCAGATGCCATCCAAACCTAATGGATAACTGATGTGTTTGTGATGTCCACAAACTTAGCACACACAGCACAGATTGCTGAGGAGAACTTTAAACTGAATGTGCTGTAAAGATATGTGTAACGGCTGTAGAAAAAGGACTTAAGACTACACCAAGCTAAAAATAGACCAAGGTAGCTAAATAAAAGTCATTTTTCAATTTGAAGGCTTACAATTTTATTCCGCGGTCAGGCTGACGTACTCAGAATTACCCTTCTCTTAAATGACGAGTTGAGACAGAGTGAAACCCACGCATGAGAAGCCGTGGCCCATGAAAATGATGACTATGTAAGAAAACTGACATGAGCTAATGGTCTGTAAATCTCCACATCAGTCATTCTGTAACCAGAGGTGAACTGATGTATGGTGTACGCCTGATAGCAGGGATCTGTTAGTGTATCTTCATTTGCCGTTCTTCAGACACACATTCACAGATCAACCACAGAGAATGATCCATACATCACAAACTACTGAGAGGTATCATCAGGATGCTTCTTGGGCTGCTGTAATGTAAATATAAAGTACGGTTTAGCAAGAAAACTGTGCAAAGGATAACTCTGATTCGTCACTCCATATTCCTCTTAACCACTGATCTTCATTATAATCATTGTGAGCTTTCGTATATTGTAACCTTATAACCTTGTTCCCCTTCTGAAAAAGTGGTTTTTTGGCTGCTATCCTTCCAAAAAGCACTCCTGATCGAGCTTCTTCAGACTGTAGAAGTTTCAACTTGGCATCCTGATGAACTTCCCAGATGCTGCTGTTGCTCAAGTGTATGTGGAGCTTAAACTAAATACTGACCACTGCAGTACAAGCTACATACACTACATACATACATACATCTATTCTAATAAATAATATTCCAATGGAGAGTTCGACCCTTCCTCTCCAGGGAAGTCTTCCAGGTGCTCATCCAGTCTATAAATCTAGATTATTGCACATCTTGTCTGGCTGATCCAGACAATCAAACCCCTGTAACTCATTCAGAATGCAGTGGGTCATCTAGTTTTCTCATGTCACTCCACAGCTGCTTTCACTTCACCGGCTCCCTGTAGCTGCTGCATCAGATTCTAAACCCTCATGCTCACCTACAAAGCTAGAAATAGAACAGCAGCATCTTACCTAAAGGATTTAATTAAACCACACTCTGTACCCGATACCCTCAGAAACACAAGCTCATCTCGACTGAATTATTAAGACAAAGTGAAAATAAAACTAAAGGAACACAAGCATCAAGACATTTCTCTGTACTGCCCCCAGGTGGTGGAATGAATTTCCACTGAATATCCAAATGACTGAGGGTCTTGGTGTCTTCAAGCGGCGACTAAAAACTCTCGTCTTCATTCAGCACTTAAGAGAAAACTGAAGTTTAACGACATCAGATCCTAGCTGGTTCCTGTCTGACTGTTTTTAGCCATTTACTTATTTTGTACTAACATGAAGTTTGGGATAATAAGAAGAATATAAAGCGCCTTTGCAAATCACTCTGGATAAATGTAAATGTATTTTAGTGTGTGTGCAGGTGCGTAAGTGTGTAACCTGTGTTGGAACATCTAGATTCTGCATGAAAGGCTGCAGCACCACTGTAAAGTCCGGCCGTGTATCATACCGACCCGAATCCACCAGATCTGCCACCAATTTCTGAAATTACACAGTATATTTACACTTCAGACACACAAATATCTGGGGTTCAAACCTATATATAATAATATAATAATAATAGAAATAAAATATTTAACAGAGGAGCAACAGGAATGGGGACTTACCTGATACTGTCTGTTCACGTTTGCCAGGTCCTGCACCTCTTGTGATCCATCAACAGGATCAACCACACAACCACAGAGCATCCTGAACACACAATTGTTATTATCATTTTTATTATTATTATTATTATTATTATTATTATTATTAATAATAAATGAGAATGTCATCATTCAGATTTAGATCGATGATGTTGAAAGGTGCATTTTAAGTGACCGTTTTTCAAAACAAATGTTGAACTGGATCGATTTTGTGTGTTTTTCATAATTCTTGTGCTTTTATTTGGTTGGAATCTTCATAAAAACATGGTTTAAAAGCAACTTTTTAGTCAGAATATCAATCATTTTTTATGAAGTAAAAGTGTTTTAAAAAGTGTTTTTATTCACTAAATGAATGGAGGGGGCACATAACTTTCACTTATATATCAGGTGCAGGAGCTTCTGAGTATCTGTGTTTTTTCGAAAAAAAGAAATTTGTCACTAGTCCAAAAGAAAGCTCTCGCTTTTAAAAGGATATTTTATTTTGGCCTGCTTTTACCCGAGCCTTTCACAAATGTAATAAATGTAACTGAAGGCAAACTGTGGCTAAAAGAAAAAATGGACATGCAGCATGGGTTTCTGAGGTTGTTCTAGGTTGCTAGTTCTGACCTCATAATCTGATTTGTTGAGAAGTTCTTATGTGACGAGATTCGTGGTAATGGCGCAGATCGTTCACACAAAAACAGTACGACTCCGCTCATTTTGAGCCTTTTTCCCTTTAGACTAACATTACTTTGATGTTATAAGAACCTTTTGTAGCGTGCTGTAGCACTTGTTCCACTGCACTCTCAGGTCCGATTTATAATATGTTTGTAATGTATGCCATTGAAAGCAAGGTTGCCACAAATAAATAAATAAATAAACAGAACACCATGTTAAATTAAATAAACAGCCTCACTGCAGACTATCAACACAAACAAATGACACATTGGCCGAAAGAAATTTAGCGAACATTGTATGTCACAATCAGCATTCTTATCTGAAGACTCAGCAGGCAGACAGACAGACAAACACACACACACACACACAGACACACTCACTGCATTAGCCATGTGGGGCAGTCTAGAGTTGGGTCCTGGTACATTGCTCTCAGTGGTAGGATATAGAGTGTATCCACCATGTTCACAATAGCACGAGGAACCTGGATTTTCAAACACACACACACACACACACACACACACACATATATATATATTTATACATTCTTGTGCAAATTGAATATATATTAAATAGGACATGTTTGCAAATCTTACTGAGCAACCCAATATGATTTACTGGTTTATTGTGCTGTGTTTATATGCATTATATTTTATTTTAATTTGTATCCTTAATTTAGAGGATTGACAAAATGTAAGACATAACACTCTTCAGATAAGACTAATCTGGAAGGATATGTGAGTTTAAAAACCTAGATAAAGGTTTGGCATTTAATTAATGAACTCATCCTGACCTCAAGGTGGAGAAAGTCCAGCGTCTCCTGGATTCGCCTTGCAAAGTTTTCTGCAGAATGATACTCCTGTGAGTGAGTGAGAGAGAGAGGGAGAGAGAGATGAAATATCCCCTATTTTTGTGAGTAGTGTATTTAGAATTGTTAAATATATATAGTACTATAGATTACTTATATTAGTTATATCATTAGGATTCATTTTTCACTTTGTGGGACACATGTTCTCTCTGTGTTTTTTGGTCGACTGGTGGTCCAGAGCCAATGAGTGGAACGTGGTTTTTTGTGCTGCCCATCTTGTGCTCTGTGCTGCCTGATTAAACCCTGCCCCCATGAACCTAAGTTGAAATAGAGCTAGAGAACAGTAAACGTACGGTGTTTTCACAGAATGCACATAGATCGTTTCCTCCAATGAATATGGTGATCAGCTTCCAGTCGGATTCGAAGTCTATACGCTGTGTGAAACAATGGAAGCACAACAAGTTTACTGTGTTTTGTAAATACATTTTAACAACAAATCATCAACAGTTGAAATCCCCAAACTGCTTAATCAACTATATAGTAACTATAGTAACATGACACCATTTTATGTCAGAAGCAAAAGGGAAAATAACAGATCTGAATACCCCAGCGAGTAATAGGTGAGGGGGCCTAAATTTCCAGAACATGGCCACCATCTTGAATCAAAGGCAAGTTTTTACAATGGGAAGGTGGTGATGTAGAATATCAAAGATCACAATTGTCTAGAAATCGATTGGTGCAATCAGATTTCCCTCAAAATATCTTTTGTGGCTCAAAAGTTATCAAAGTTCTAAACTTTTGTTGTTCATCACAGGTAACTAAAGATGAAATTGACAATTCTGATGTTTGGGGATTGCAACTGCTGTATCATAGCAACAGAATTCAACAACCGACACCCAGAAAGATCACCACTTTCACAAAGCACTGTTACATCCCTCATTACCAAATTCAGAGAAACCGGTACTGTAGAAATGTAGTGATCATCTAAAGCACAAACAAACAATCTGTGAATGCTTTCAGTGCTAAACTAAACATTTCTGTAACAGTTGATCAGTGATGTTGTTTATTCAGTTCATGATCTCATTATGTCCCGATATTTTTCTTTAGAATTTCCTGCTGTAATTCATAATTCATTGTTCCATCAGAGACGGTGAGTGATCCTGGATCAGCTGCAGAAAAACAACAAATTGTGATCCTACCCTGTTTCACAGGGATCTTTTGCTGGAATGCAGATTTTCTTGTCATTTGAAGAATTCATCCAAGTCACTTTGCCCCCTATGAACAGTTTGAAATTCGGCTTCGCGGATCCATTTCATTGACGTAGTGATTAGGATCACCTTGGAATCTTATTATATATACGCGAGTTCCAGCGTGCCTCATTGCCATGTTGTCACGCGCTTGCGATTGTAACGCAACAGTCATTCCAGCATGCCACTACGGCTAGTTGGTGACATCCCGGGGCATTTATCACTGACGGATGGGTAAGGGGAAACCCCTGAGGTAAATTAGTTTTACAGGGAATTATGGTCAGGGTATCCACCAGCGTGCTGCTACACACGAGCACCGCTCCTTCTCGCAAGGTCACAACTTTCCTCAGCCTCATCCTGGTCCTGTCCCTGAGCGGTCCCCTTCACCCGAGCCCATGCAGTTAGGCAGCACAAGCTCTGCCAGGGCCTCCATGAAGGGACGCCCGTCTAACTAAAGGCATGCCACCGGGAGGGGGGCCCCAAGGGGACCCCATCTCCCACCAGACCCGTCCCCTTCTCCTCTCTTTGGATGAACACCAGGAGCACATCGTGTTTCTCATCACCCAGGCTCCCCAAATGCAAGCGGTCCTGGGCCATCCCTGGCTTAAGGCCAATAATCCGACCATTGACTGGTCCTCGGGGTCCATCTACGGGTGGTCCCCTGTGTGTGACTCAGCGTGTTTGCTCCGGGGACTCACCCCTTTGCCCAACCCCGCTAGTGAACCCCCAGAGGACCTATCTCGAGATCCTTGGCACTACCATTTCCTGTTCAGGTCTTCACCCCCCTCCCCACCCCTTTTTTTGATTGTGCCATCAACCTCCTGCCTGGCACCACGACTCCCAGAGGGCACCTATTCTCCCTTTCGGATCCCAAACACAAGGCCATGGACGAGTACATTAGGGAGGCTCTTAAACAGGGCTTCATGCTCACACCTAGTGGGCACTACAAGTATCAGCTCATGCCCTTGGCCTTATGAACGCCCCAGCCATCTTCCAACACTACCTTAACGAGATGCTCCGGGAGCCATTGGACCACTACGCTTATGTCTACCTTGACAACATACTGGTGTTTAGTTCTACCTCGGAGGCCCACATCAAACATGTGAGATGAGTCCTCCTACTTCTACTTCTAGCTTCTACTATGACACCAACTGGAGAAATCCACCTTCCACATGCCCGAAATCTCGTTCCTGGGGTTTGTGGTCTCCCAAGGGGCTCTGCGCATGCACCCAGCCAAGGTCGCGGCTGTTAAGGCCTGGCTGGTCCCTAACTCAAAGCGTCAGATGCAGAGGTTCCTGGGCTTCGCCAACTTCTTCCGGAAGTTTATCCGGAGCTTCAGCTCCGTAGCCACGCCTCTCATAGACCTGACCAGGAAGGTTCCCTTCTGTTGGTCCAGCGAAGCCCAGGTCTCCTTCGACAGGCTTTGAGGGCTCCTCGCCAGGGTTCCCTGTCTTACGCCTGCCTGATCCTTGGGAGCCGTTCATGGAGGTGGAGTCACCTGCCAAACGCAACTGCTGGGAGATAGAGAGCTATTGGCGGTCAAGCTGGCCTTGGAGGAGTGATGGCGTTGGCCATCCCGTAGGGATCCTGTTCATGGTGTGAACCGACCATAAAAACCTGGCGTATATTCATCAAAAGGCTGAACGCCAGACAGGTGCAGTGGTCACTTTTTTTGGGTCAGTTCCACTTCACTCTATTGTACCGGCCAAGGTCCAAGAACGTGAAGCCGGATGCCCTCTCTTGCCTTTGGGAGCCTGACAACGCCCCAACCCAGCCTGAGCCCATCTTGCCCCCTAGCCAGATCATGGCTACAATGTCCTGGGAAATAGCTAGGGCGGTGGATCACTTCTCCAAAGCCGCCCGGTTAATCCCCATGGCTAAACTCGCTTCAGCCCTGGAGACGACTCAAGTGATTCTCCAGCACGTGGTCCACTTTCATAGGGTTCCCACAGACATAGTCTCTGAACATCTCAACTCAAACACAAACATTAACATTGTGAGAGAGAACATTAGTTGCTTAGAAGTTACCCTGGGACTATTACACACCTTAGTCTTGGAGTGATCTTTGTTGGTCGACCACTTCTACGGCAAATAATAACGGCCCTGGATTTCTTCCATTTGTGCACAATCACAAAGTCTAATTATGGATTGGTGGTGATTTTATAAGGTCCAGCCTAAGGAGCTTCAACAACTCTTTTTCTGAGCTTCTCCTTTGTTTATGACTATGATGTACTTCAACAAACGGATCAGACTACAAAGATCAGACTACAACGATCCCTATTATTTAAATACAGCAGGGTGTTCACTTATACCTGAATAATCATCCTATGATTTGAAACACTTAATAATAACTTTTAGCACTGAATATTGGATCATTATAACAGGTTATACATTTGAAACAGTGTGTGGAAGAGTGAAGGTTGTTTGTTACCTCGTCCGTCTTCATCATTTCAACCAGCACTTTAGCCTGGGTCAGCATGTCACTAACAACCGAAACAAAAATGTTAGACTTATTCGTTATTAAGATAAAAATATTGGTGGGAGAAATTGGAGCTGAACTGAGGAACTGACTCAGCCTTGGCTCCTGGCACGGCCTGATTGAGGAAGGACAACGGGTTGCTTTCGAACCCCGTTTCCACAGAATATCCAGTCAGGTCAGGGTTAAACTTGCGCAGAATGTCTGAGAAAAAAACAATGGAAAGATTTTATCAATCGATTTTAACACACACACACATATATATACACTTCTCACAAAAATTAGGGGAAGCATGTGGTGTGGTCTCAGACAGATTTGGAAAAGATTACACACTGTGTTTTGCCACAAGACGGTGTAAACGTGCTTCACCCACTGCCCAAATGCATCATAGAGGCATGACTAAGCACAATTGATCTCTCATTAATAGGTACTCTACCCAAATGTAGCTTCTGAGAGACTTTTTGTTGGACAACACTGTAGGGGAAGCACTTTTACTATCCTGATGTGGTTAGGCCAGACAGGGGGGTATACCCCAGGGGATGGACTAGAGCCCTGTACAGGGCTGGGACAGGCTCTGAGCATCCCAGTCTGTCTAAATGAAATTCTTCTTCATATATTTGTATAAATCTGTTGAGTATTAAAGCAGAGTGACGTACTAGGAAGTGTGGTGATTGTGGAGATGTCCTGATCTCCGCCGATACTACAAACACAAGAGCATGACTATTAGTGGACGGGTGAATATGAATCAAAAAGCCTAAACTAATCCTCCCCTTATTTATGTTCTTGATATTGATTAACTTGTTTCCTTTATTATACAAGGAATTGATCGTATTGGTACAGGCGCTCACCTCCATGAAATTCCTCTATACATTATCAGCACACTCAGCAGGCTTGTTGCTGCAACGCCATTGGCTGCCTTCATGCAAAACATTGAAAGAGGGACCTTATAATAAGGTACAGCACAATAAGTTACAATAAAGTAAGCTGCTTTATAACAAAATGCTCTCTGACCGTTATCGAATCACCAGTCGCCGCCACCACACGGATATCGGCTGGTCTGACTTCATGCACTGCACAGAAACAAGAGACAGTCAGTTATTTAAAGTCAGGAGAGAGCTTATAAACACATATGAATATAAACATAAAGCATCTATCTACATTAATGACATTAGTAGTGCATCTAATTCATCTTAACCAAAAAATTCCACTGTAACCAGTCTTATCTCTCCCCTGTAGAACTAATTAAATGCCCAAAGCAAAAACTGTGTTTTCTAGGTTTATTTACGTGACCATTTTTTTCTCAGTTAGAGAGCGTGCCAACACAATACCCAGTGGTGGCAAATGCAATTAACCTATTTAGGGACATTTTAATATACATTTAGGCATCTGAAGCATTTAGTGAGCCACAAACTGTAAGATCAGAGAACCCAGTTATTAGTTATTAGTAGGCCTGTGTAGGTCTGGAAATTGTTACGATTCAACAAGCCGTTCAAATTTGGGTCCATTGTATATATGGTGCAACCAGCTCGTTCGAATAATTTGAGAACTACTAAATCGTACACTGCTAGCTCTAAAAACTGCCAGTTGTTTAACATCAAAGCATAAAACATTTAATTAATCATTGTTATGATACCATTTAACAATTAAGAGAACAATTCCAGGCTCAGTTCAAGATGTGAATCACTAAGGGAGGTGAGGTGAGCAGTTTCTCGTTATTATTTACATCATTTAGATGGTCTTATTCAGATAGATTTACAACTGATACAATCTTACAATGCAAGCAACTGCGGGTTAAGGGCCTTGCTCAAAGGCCCAACAGTGGCACCTTGTGTAATATTGTAATAATAGTGTAATATTACAGAGCAACATGTCTATAGGCTTAAGCTGGAAATATCAACAATAAACCTCCTACACCAACCATGCTATAAATACAAAACAAAGAAACTGGGGCTCAAAGAAGGAAAACAGCCACGAGGGCTCATGGCATACAGAAATCTGTCACAGCTGTTAGTACTCTGGTGAGCCAGAGCACCTCTGAAATTCTGATTTAGATCCTTGAGCCAAGGAAGGCAAGGAAAGACCACCAAGCAAATGAAAAACCTAAAACTGCATAAAGAGGGTGGGCTAAAGGCAGAAAATAACTTGGTAAATGTCAGATAGAGTGAAATTACAAATTAATCTGTCTACAGATCAAATTAATCTGGCGCACTTCTGAACAGGTTTGTGTTGTGTGTACCTGAAGTGGGTATTGTCTCAGAGGGGCTTGTTTGTTCACAGTTCACCTCAGTGCCCATAACCTGCAAACCCAAAAAATAAATACTACAAAGATGACAATTTTAAAACGTTGCAAATATTATCAATATTGAAATACAAAATATTATCCAGCTGCCTTATTACAGCTCTGTTTATTATTGGAACATTTTTAGTTCTGGGGCTAATTTATGTGAAGTTCAATGTACTTTACTCAAACACAAAGACATTTATACATATCCTTACCAGAAATGCCCAAAATCCTGCCACTGTTATAAATAGTGTAACGTGGATTGGTTTACGACATCAACATTACGTATTCAAGATGGCGTCAAGTATGGCTGCCGTGTTGCGAGCTCCCGGCACCTTTTTTACTTTTTTTTCCATGCATTGACATGGCCCAGTCTAGGAAACACCGTAGGCGCCGGAGGAGGGGCAGGAGAGCCGGCGTTCTAGTTAGACTAAGACGCCATGCAAACCGTCCCCCACTGCCCAGCATACTACTGGCTAATGTACAGTCCTTGTACAACAAAATCAGCAAGCTCAGGGTGCGGATCTTATTCCAGCGAGAGACACGGGACTGCTGTCTAATCTGCCTCACAGAGACCTGACTATCACCGCCACAGCCATCAAGCCTATGGGTTTCTCGGTGAGCCGAGCGGACAGAACAAAGGACCTCTCGGGGAAGACTAGAGGAGGAGGTGTATGTTTTATGATCAACAATGCTTGGTGTGATCAGAGGAATGTACACTTTATCGAGTCCTTCTCCTTCTTGATGAGACTTGGAATACCTCATCATCTTGTGCAGACCGCTGTGGCTGCCAAGAGAAATGTCTAGGGTCATTCTAACAGCCGTGTACATCGCGCCACAGGCAAACACAAGCCTGGCT
>JAUZST010002983.1:0-17546 GCA_034779995.1 Parotocinclus haroldoi
TCTCTCTCTCTCTCTCTCGCTCTCTCTCTCTCTCTCTCTCTCTCTCTCTCTCTCTCTCTCTCTCTCTCTCTCTCTCTTTCTCTCTCACACACTCTCACCTCACTCTCGCTCTCTCTCTCTCTCTCTCTCTCTTTCTCTCACACACTCTCACCTCACTCTCTCTATCTCTCTTTCTCTCCCTCTTTCACACTCTCACCTCACTCTCTCTCTCTCTCACACACACACAGACACACTCTCTCTCTCTCTCGCTCGCTCTCTCTCTCTCTTTCTTACCCACTCACTGCCTCAATATCCACTCGTTCACTCAGTTTTCCTCTCTAGATGTTTCTTCCTTTAATTGCTATTGCAAGCCTTTTCCTACCTGTGAGAATTTCTCCGACTCTCTCTGCCTCTCACCCGCCATTCATATGCTCGTTAAATGCTAATGCTCCACCTCCCGTGATTTAAACAGCTACTGGCCAATAACACCCCAACATAAAGCCTTCCTCTCCTCCTTCCCTACCTGAAGTACTCTTTGATTTTTATAAGACCAACAAACCTTCCTTCCCGATTTATAGATCCTATTTTAGCATTTATAAAGGCCTAACATCTTCACGACTAACATCAACCACTTCGCAATTTGACAGTGAAATGTATGATGCATGCTCAAACATATGTTGTGGAAGAAGTCTAGATGAGGCTCTGTCCCAGAGTGATGCACGTATCCCTCACTTTTCAGAGAAATGTTACAGGTATGTGCCGTTTAACGATCTGTGAAATAGGGTGTTGATCGAAATGGTCATTGACCTGATATTACCATAGTCACGTAGACATGTATGTGACGTGAATATAAAGCCTGTTTTCACAAGAAACCTGCATGCCCACTATACGAGAATGCTTCAAAGATACCACTGAAAACATTTGTGTAATCTAGGCAGCATTCGAAGCCTGAACTGTTATACATATCGCACAGTCTTCAGTTACAAGCACACAACAATCTCACACACTGTAGTACCAAAAACACAAATGCAAACAATGGAATATAAACATATAAGCATAACTTGGCTGCACACAACGAGGAAATGAGTTCACTTTTGCACACACTTATTTCCAGAACAGGCGTTTATATACTTTATATAAAATACACTATTTATATAAGTACATTATGCTGGTAATCCAGAGGAAAATTCAGAGTGGCACTACAAGTAGGAAGCTACAGCGGTCAACTGACCAGTGTTTAGCACCTTTAGTTATATGTAGGTCAACCCCTGCATGGTGCTTGAAGTGTTAAGTAGAATACATACTTTTTCCTTTTACTTCTCTGCTTGTGCCTGTGTCCTAAAAGTATCAGTGTTCACCAAACACTATAGTCCCTCCTAATGCATGAATTAACTTTCTACTAATGTAAAAATAACAACGTATCAACATATGACACAGTAAAACCAGTTTGACCAGCTGTTCATGATTGCAACATTAAGAAACATAGTTTTACTTCCTGTTTTAATTTGTTATAATTGGTATCGGCCATTAAGGCAAAAGGACTTGAATGGATTGGTGTTAAATGATGCTTACTTGTATATAAATCATAGTATCTACAGTGGATGTTCTAAATCATTTGTAGTATAAGGCCATGGTGAGCCCAGTGGTTATTTAAAAAGATACCAATTACTTTCTATTTTAAATGTCATTTCTTTGGTGTGGTAATAAGAGTGAAGAAACTCCCTCCTCGTTTAGAGGGACTGGAGGAACAAGTTTGTTGTCCTGAAGGGCACTGGCCTCCTGTGGAAGCACTGGCTGTGTTGGTGGTATGAAGGAGGAGAATGTAGATTAAGTGGCTGGATAAAAAGCTAAGCCAATTGACATCAAATGAAATCACATTTGGCACAGCATGAGACAGCAGCTATGTTTTGCTCATTTCTTACGGATTGCTCAACCATGGCAGAAAATGGCATTAATATCAGGCTTAGAGATGAAATGAATGCTTATGCTTAGAGATTAAAAAACAATGTTGACCTGACAAAACCAGCCAACAACCATTGCATATCAGTATATGTATTGTAGTTAAATGAGGAAATAAGTCTTATGCTTTGCAATTTAGGTTGTTACCCTATGCTAAATTAATTACCCATAGATGTGTTTGGGATCAAGGGTTGATGTATCAATCCTTAAAATATGCTTTGATTCTACTTTTTATTATCATGCACTAAACATTGCGTAATTTGCACAATGACTGCTGCTGTGTCAAGAAAGTAAAATAATAATAATAACAGAACCTTAATCAATCTAAGAAAGTAAGTGTTGTTTATATGGCTTGAAGTACATTAGGGCATCTTAAAGTTGTTAGTGGTATTTCACAAAACAGGCTCAGGAAATTTGTTGTTTACTGTCTTGAATAAGCATCCTAATTCGGTCACTTCTTTATAGGTTTCACAAAAACAATCAAGACTACTAAATGAAAGTCCTCCAGACTACATTTCCCCAGGAAAAACATCTCATTATGACTAGAAAGACAACTTCATTCTATTTGTTCATAAACATCCATGCCTGCATTTCAGGCATGCAACACATTCCAAAAAAGTTGGGACAGTAAAACATTTACCATTTTGTGATGTTGCCAATCCTTTTTTTAAAAAACACTAAAAATATGTTTTGGCATAAAAATCCCAAGTGATTTAGTGTTTCAGGTGTTATTGTGTCCTGTTCTTCCTGGGTCATCACTGTCGCATTTTTCATTTAAAAATTCTTCACATTTGCTATTGGAAACAGGTCAGGACTACAGGCAGGCCACTCTAGTACCTATACCGTCTTGTTCCATAGACATGCCTTTGTAATTTGCACAGCATATGATTTTGAATTGTCATGTTGAATATGCATGGACATCCCTGGAAAAGGTGGCATCTTGAAGACAACATATGTTGCTCTAACTTTTCTTCAAAAATGTAGTGTAAATGAGCTATGCTATGGGCCGTGACACAGCCCAATACCATGATCTGGCTTTGGAGTTGTTGCTGATAATATGTTAGAATGTTAATACGTTGCAGATAATAGTTTAGTCTTTGGTCTGGGGCACAGTGTCAGCAAAAAAAACAAATACTGATTCATCTGACTCCAATACACATTTCCACTGTGTGATTATCGATCCCAGATGCCTCAGAGCCCAGAGAAGTCAATGTCGCTCCTGGATATGGTTAACATAAGGCTTCCTTTTTGCCTTTTTCCTGTTAAGTTTTTAGTGCCATTTGTGAATGTAACTCTATATTTTAATGCTTGATAAAGGTTTGCCAAAGTAATCCCTTGCCCATGTGGTTATATGAGCTATTGTTGAATTGAGGTTTTTGATGCAGTGCCATTTGAGGCACTGAAGACCATGGGCGCTCCAAGCTTGCACCCTGGGCCTTTGCTGCTTAAGTACCCCTAAAATTAGGCTAGACACTGGCAATGTGGCAATGGTTGTGCTGTCTGCTGCTGTATGAAGATGGGTAAGAGACATTGGCTATGACAGAACACCTTAAATACACTGCTCACAAAAATTAGGGAATATTTATTTATTTATTTATTTAAGTTCTCAAGGAACTTCCGTGCATAATCACGCGAGTGCACTCTGAGTTGGCATGCTGGACATGACAGACGGCGCTCGTGTACACTCGGGTATATCCATGTATGGTCATGTGAGTGGCACCTTGGACATGACAATAACCACAATAAACAATCTCAAGAGATAATGAGAGGGAGTACAGCAACATGTCTGCAGCATGGAACTGGATACCACGGTATTGTGGTAGCCTAGCGGTTAAGGTACTGGACTCTAGGTTCAAATCCCACCTCTGCCAAGCTGCCACTGTTGGGTCCTTAAGCAAGGGCCTTAACCCACCATTGCTTGGATTGTAAGACTGTATAAGTTGTAAGTCGCTCTGGATAAGGGCGTCTGCTAAATACCGTAAATGTAAATGTAAATGAAACTGGAATCAGTTCTGTATGGCTTCTGAAAACCATGGTGGATGAGCTAAGAACATCTCTAAAAGGGAGGCACTGGAACAACAATGCCTGAAGTGTTAGCTCAACAATACATCGAAAAGTGTGAAGGCTTAGATGGTTTAGACTAGAATGCTCTCTGAGAGGATGCTAGAAAAGCGTACTGCTGATCCTAGATTGACATAGTCATATCTACGAACAGACGTGACACATCTGGATAGGGTCAGACTGTCCTTTTGTGGGGCTGAAGAGACGATCATCTTAAACATCCTTTTCTTTGGTGGTAGAGGTTGAAACTTGGTGGTTAGCTACGTGTCTCTTGTGAGTTCTTTCATAATTGTTTTATTAGTGACCTTAAATATACACAAACCATTATTTCATTATGGTATATTTCATTTTGAAGTATCCGATTATTTTTGTGCGGTTTAGTTCGAAAAAAAAAGATTTAAACACTGTTTTAGGATTGGAAAACACAGAAAAGAAAAAAAAAGTGTTGGCTCGTTCAGTGTAGTGAGCGTTCTCAGAGGAAAGCTGTTAGCTCATATCTGCATGAAGCTTTTATTTTAGCTTAATAAATAGCATCACAATTCTCAGCATTCTGGAGAGTGGGAGGGTCTTGTTTTAACATCTTAAATTATAAGATGAAGCCTAATATTATTTGCAGAGGTGTTTTAATTTTATTCGTAGTAAATATATTAAAATATATGTAATGTTTCGTTTCTATCGTAAACTGTTTTAACCCAAATGTATTACTATATTTTAAGAATGATATTTTTAGAAATCTGTGCTGCAGTTTTGGGCATCCCTGGTAAAAAAAAAATATATATATGGGTTATAAGGAATTCATCAGACACCGAAAAAATAGTGAAATCCAACATCTAATTTAGGCAGTTCAGTTTCAGAAAAAAGCCCTCATCTAGCAATAATTATTTTTAATCAAAATCACATGGCACAATTACTGAAACCACTGATAATTGTAGAAATTCTAGAAAACTAGAAATGTACCTGAAGCCATTTTTTCACCTTTACATCTACATTTTTATATATTTTCTTACTTTTGAATGCCGATCAGAGCTTTCCAAGAACTTTCAAGCATTAATTCATGGCAAGATTGTTAAACCTTAAATTTCTTAAACATGGGGACAGGCATCATCTTCCCATGTGCCACAGACACAGTCCTACAGACACAAGAAACTCTAAAACTTAGAAGCGAGACAGAAATTCTAAATACATTCACTTCTAGACAGAAACAGGCAGAACCAGGACTTTTAACTGAACAGGTATTGTTCAGTATTGTTGAAGTATTGTGATATGAGTTATTCCTGAGAAACTCTTGCTGTTTATGGGTGAGCATTACTGTTCTGCAAAATACCAGCTGAAAGCCTTCCTAAATACACTTGTTGTCCTGCGCATATTGATGATTTGTTAGTGTGCCTCATATCACAATTAAGGGTGAGTAACTGTCGTACGGGATGGTTCCCCAGATCATCATACCTGCAGTTGGGGCTGTGTGTTGCTTTACAGCAAATGCACGATTGAAGTGCTATACGATAGGCCACAATACTAAGAAGGATGGATGGATTAACCGTACAGTCGCGGCCGACTCTCGGTCACTTGATGGTTCATCGATCTCCACACAATTCTGTCTTTTATCGATGTGATTTCGACAGGATAGTGGAGTAGTTTGCCATTGCTTTCTCCACCCCTCCCCATTTAACCGGGCTTGGGACCGGCGTGCAGCTGTTTCCAGTTACACGGCTGGGGTGTTTGCAAACAAAAGTCAATGACAATTTTTTTAGAGATAAACCTAACACGCATGTATTTGGACTGTTGGGAGGAAACCGGAGTACCTGGAGGAAACCCACACAGACACAAGGAGGACATGCAGACTCCACACAGAAAGGACCCAAGCCGCTCCACCCTGGGACCTTCTTGATGTGAGGCAGCGGTTCCACCCACCGAGCCACCGTGCTGCCCGTAATACTAAGAAGAACCTGCATTTATTGCTAAATATGATTCCAGTGCATAGCAGCCTAGGTTTCTCATTCACAACACCACTGCAAACTAAGGCGATGCTGGATGGCTGTGAATGGCAGGACACGTATGTCGTGTCATGAAAACATATTTATTGGGGTGTGTAGTAAAGGTGCTACCTGTGTCTGGATGGTGACTAGGGCAGTTTGTCAAAATGATCATCCTGCTTCTCTCAGTCCAATGACACACCACCTCTCAAAGCAAGCCAACTGGACAAAATTTGTTTAAATGCATTGAGAAAGCAAGTCTAGTAGTCAGCGATCTCTCACCAAGAAGAACACTACCCAAAAGTAACCACTGAGAGCCTTTTTATATGGCAGCACTTTTACAACCTTTGGAAAGAACCAGTCTCTAATCAGAGGACAACTGTAATTATTTACATATCTGCCTGAGACATAGCTGCATAGTTCTATGGAAACCTGACATTTATATAATTTTTGGGATGAGTAAATATGTATATTAATAACTATGCCACTTGTGAGGAAGCACCACAGGTTTGTTTTTTTTCCCATCAGTTTCCTCTTACGAACTTACCTTGTGTCCGTGTGTGTGAACAAGAGAGAGAGAGAGAGAGAGAGAAAGAGAGCGAGAGAGAGAAAGAGCGAGCACCCCATGTGGGCACCTAAAGCGTTGAGAGTACCGGCCCAATCCTGGCCACCTCGCATCCATTCAGCCCTTGCATCTGTTTCTCTCTCCTTTCATCTCTGCACTCAGGCTGTTTCCAAGGAGATTGCCTTCATTTGGCTCTCTCCATCACCCATTTATCCTCCATGAACTCCATTTGTCCTGCACTATCTCTCAGTCTTGCATGCATGCCTCTCAGCCATGCATCTCTCTCTCTCTTTCTCTCTCTCTCTCTCTCTACCTTTGGCCTTCTCTTGCCAGTCCTCTCTCCCATGTAATTCTCTTAATATACAGCTTTGGCATAGATTAACTTTCTGTCTAATAGATCCACTTCTGCCTATAGTCAAAGATGGAATATGCATTGTGACCATAAAATACAGATTTGAAGATGATTACAGTGTTCCCTCGCCACTTTGCGGCTCTCTTTTTTCGGGGCCTCAGTGCATCGCAGGTTTTCAAAATATATTAATGGAAAAAATATATCACGGATTTTCGCTGGGGTGTGGGTTTTTGCTGAAGTTTACAAAAAATCACTAGATTTATAAAAATGTATAAAAATGTTAATTCTAACAATAAAGGAATGTTATAAATGATCAAATATTACGATTTACAGTAAAGAGCTGTTGTGTGTCTACTGAATGTGTAGGATATGACGTGCTGTAACCTCAGTACGGACAGAGCATGTGTTATACGAGAGTGATGTATGGCGTGTTAAGTAAAGAAAACGTTCGATTACTTCAGCGTGTTGCTTGATTATTCAACGGTTAAATACACTACAATAGCGAATTTACTCAGTTCTACAGCTAAAATATTGTATAAATACTTATAATAAATAATAAATACAGCGTCCCTAGTTTGCGAATTTTCGTTTAACACGGGTGGTCCTGGAACGTAACCCCCGCCATAAACGAGGGACCACTGTATATAATGTTCTAAAACTACATATACATTACATATACAGAATTTATTCAATCAATTTTCTTATCTGCTTTATGCATCTTCCTGCACAGTCTTAAGTGTAGGCAGTATTCAGACAGGCTGTTACTACAGGAGAGCACAAGGCCATAGAAGGTCCAGTATCCGCTCCTTTGTGAAGGAGGGAGGAACAGGATTAGTACTTCTCATGTGCATTATAAACTGACCTCCAGAAGACCACTGGTGTGAATACATCTGACCAAACTATCAGAAACAGGCTTTAAGAGGCACTTGATTGGCATTTGCAATAGAACACCATAATTGGCAGATCTGCCACTGGCGCACTATGCTGTTCAGAGATGAGAACAGATTTCACCTGGGCACACATGACAGATTTGACAGGGTCTGGGGATGCTGTGGAAAACATTGTGCCGCCTGCCACATCATACAGTGCTGGTGCTAGTTTCCTTCTGGTGCACGACTGCCCAGCTTAATGTGGTGAGTATGCTGGCAGTTCTTAGAGGATGAAGGAATTGATACAATTGACTGCAAACTCTCAAACATGCTACATTTTCTTCCTTATAATGTTAAGGAAGTTTTTCCTTGACACTGTCATCCTAGGCTTACTCAGTTTGAGATTCGTCATAGAAGATAATCTACTACTGCAAACTGCTTTGAGTCAATGCTCCATTGTAAAAAGCGCAATATGAATAAATCTGACTTGACTTGACTTGAATACTAAGTACCATTTTGACTGCTTTGATTATTGGGATGTCTTTGAATTCTACCCTCTGTAGGGTAATAATTATAATTTACATTCTTCACACGTTCTTCACACACCAATCCCATATCAGAAAATATATTCTGTATGATTTTATTTTCCCACTGATGTGTTTTGAAAGTGTTCCTTTAATTCTTGAGCAGTGTATATATGGCATTAAAAAGGAAAAACTTCCTAAGACACACAAAGAAGGATGGACAAGCTCTCCTCTGTCTGAGCCCAGATATCAGGATTAAATTCTTAAAAGTCTTTGTTCGGGTAAAAGCAAATAAAGCAGTAATTATGTAGTCAAGTGTTTATATCTAATATATAGTAAGTCACCCATGCAACTCAAGACAAAAACTGAAATCACCACACTGAGGATGATCAACCAATTTTTATACTCAAATACACAAATCATAAATATTACATGAAGCAAATGCTCTATTACTAGACAATTTTAACAACTTAAAGCTAAAAAATACAAAAGGAATACTTATAGAATCACTCAGTGCTGAAGGAATCCTCAGGAATTGTCAATCAACAAACTCAAATTAGTACTTGCTCTCTGGCTTTTATGGGAAAATTATCTGAAGCATTATCTTTAGTATTAAAAACAATATTCTACATCAAGCTGGTTCCATTGTTTTCAAATGACTGTTGACATAATAATTGCCATCTTTGCTTGCATTTTACCTGACATGCAGCCCCATATAATATGTGAGCAGGGATTTTTTATTTTAAACAAGGTTACAGTGGGTTACAGAGAAGTGATCATGGACTGTGGATGATCACATAAAGGCAATATTCAGTGTTGAATCACAAGTCTTCCGTGGCCAAGGAAATGATGCGGAACCCCAAAGAAAATAGTCTTGATGATGAAGCAATTGCATTTCTTTCAACATGGCAATGCAACACAGCAAAGAGTGTTAAAGCCTTATACAGGAAAATAATGTCAACTAAATGATATGTCAAATAGTCTGGATCTCAAGACAACTGAGCATTCAAGCTGGCAATTTAAAAAACAAGTCTATGACCAGGTTAATTATGCAGATCCTGCAATCTGTCAACTACGATTCAATAAAGTATGAACCAGTTTGATATTGGATATTTGTTTCAAGTGCCATGAAAACCACCATAAAAAGCCACACGAGAAGCATTTCATAGTTTACTTTTTTATTTTCTTGATCTGGAAAATACAAAGCCATTAATTACTTTGATTATTTTGAGGTATGCTTCACAAAGTCAAAATGTTTAGCTATTAAGCTTAATAAATAAGTGAAATAAGTAATAAAGCTGAATGAACAACCCCTACCAAAAAAGCCTATACCTACATCAAATCCAAAAATATTAGCATGAAACAATGTATATTAAATGCAGGGGTGACAATAGCTGTGGCACATATGGCACATCGATGTTTTGGTGTGAGCTAATTCACCAAAACATTACCAGGTGTGCTAAAAATGTTTGAAACTTTTAAATATTCAAAATATTTTAGATCAAATATTTTGATCTCTGCATATATATGACCGAAAACTTAATCAGATTTTACAAAAGCCCTAAACATCATTCAGTCACTCAGAATGTGTGAGCGCAAACTGTATTTAAATTCTTAAGAAAACATTGTTACTATTCACATGGCACGTAGACAGTATAAGATACTACCGGAATAAACATATTTAGATGGATTAGAACACGTTTTTAGAAAGAAAACCCTGCATTCTAGCATTGAGCAAGAACCTTATCCCATCTGTAGTATATGGTGGTGACCGTACAACATAGCACATGGCACAACAACGAATTCTGAATTATATGAGCAAGTTATAAAGGAAAATGTCAGAACATGAACTGAATCTGAAAACAAAGTGGGTCATGCATCAAGACAGGACCCTATGTCTTTCTACCAAAGAATGGTTAAAGAAAAAGATAAGTACGTGTGTCGAAATGACTCAACTGATGGTAACTGATCAACAGTTACCAGCACCGTTTAGCACTAGACAATGGAAGCAATGATTTACATACTTTTTGCCATGTACTTACAGATATGTAATATTATATAACATATTACATTCAAGAAACAACTGACAAATTACATTTGGCTATGAGAGATACAACAGTGCTGTGTTTCTGTATTGATAAGATTTGAACCACAAGAGATATTGCAAATCCTGTGGCAATCGATTTCTGAGACAATTCTGCTCTTCTTTGATATGCTACATAGCCACCTTCACATTGCAAAAAACTTGATCCAATATGCCGACTTTCAAAGATGGCGTTAATGTTCCATACATAGCCTAAAAGATAGGCTCCCTCACCCAATACTTGCCTGGGTATTCAGATATGAAATATTCCCTTTTGTTTCTGAAATAAAGGGGTGTCATGTATATTTTGCCTGTAGAACATTTTATAGGGTTCACAAACGTATAAGTACCATTTTGTTTGCGCATACACCCATATTCTCTAAAGGAGCATGAGGCTGAGACTCAGGAGGTTCCAAGCACACACCAAGCTGTCCGGAAAGCGAGCTACATTATTTTACGTATTTTCACAATCGACAATAAATCACAAAATGTACATATAAATTCAGTATCCTCTCCAAGAACTTCAGTGAAAACTAAATCATACAATCATCTGTTGCTTTTTGAAGACAGTGTAGGGTGCTTGAGGACAAACCAGTTCAAACAAGAGTTTGCATATATCAAGCCTCATTCCACAATCCTGAATAGCTGTGAAGTTGTGTTACTTATCACCATCACACTAAGTTGCTTGAGCAGTTCCAGATAAGGTGCCTGCAGTGACTCCAGAGCATACAACATGCTTGCAAGAACCACAATCAGCCAACTGCTACACTGTCTTTGCCATGTAATAAGGATGCTCCAAGAAAAGACTGCCTGCAGAGTGCCTTATGGTCAACTACACCTAGGCAGCCGCTCAGCAGGAGGCAGAAGAAAATATATAAAGGTCAGGTGAAGGTCTTATTGAAAGAGGGTGTGTTAAATCCAGAGAACTGCTGTCTGCAGTAAATACTTGCAAGTCTTCCTAGAGTCAACAAAGCATTACACAAAAAAGAAAATATGTTCCTAAAGCCTCTATCGTCTATACATGCCTAACCTGCAATTGAATCCGTGGGACCCAGCCTAACTGTGGACTCTTTAGCCACCTAAAAATCCACCCCTAAAGCATAGAAGTACATGTCATAATATGTGTCAATGGACAGCAAGCAACCTATCTGACATGTGTTCTCTGCATTAGTATATTTACAGCCACTGATCAGAGTACAGTGGATGAGACAAGACGAGGGCAAATTGTGAGACAGGGAATTAAGGGTGAAATTAATGGAATATATGTGGCTTCCATTCCCACAGACCCCTACTTCCCAAACACCCACTCAACTTACTGCCCCCACAAGTTTTGTCTTTTAATTATTTCGAGGACTTTTCATAAAATTACTAAACTGACAGATGTTTCTGTCATTGTGGAGACATTCAATCCTCACAATGATGTGTAAACTTGACTCTTCACACACTGCATTCGCAGTCTGGAGCAACGAATAGTGCAGTCATCTCACTGTTCCAGCATGGAGTCTGCATGTCCTTGTGGGTTTACTCTGGGTGCCACCCATTCCTCCCGATGATGAAAGACATACATTAAGTTAATTAAATAAATTGACCTGACCTGAGTATGTATGCCTGTAAGCCAAGTTTCAATATACCCTTGTGTCTCAATGTAACCTTGCAATCTTGTCTACCCTTAACAACCCTCCAACACACACATACTTATTAGCCAAAGGCCTCCAGTTCGCCAGATGGAAATCCAATTGCTGTATCCTGTGTAATATGTAAATCAGTTCCACCCACTTCCAGTGATGTTTATAGGTTTTATTTGCAAACAACAGGTGTTGCATCAAACATTGTGGTTTTACATGATGCCTTTACATTTCTTTAACTAAAGACAGCAACAGCTTTGTGAGTTAATGATTCAAAGTAGACAGCTGTTAAACAGATTTAATACACTAAATACAGGAACACAGATCAGCTTGGGTATGAGAGAACAAACTGGTGTGATCTGTTTTTTTTTTATTTTTACAGAGGTATTTGTCCAAACTACTTATAAAATTATTTTTGTCCTTCAGTCATGCAGGGTGAGCATCAGGGTGATGTGTACTGAATCGGAAAGTTTTTGAGTGACTTAGACCTAGCTGGATAAAATACATACCTAATACTAGTATGAAATGAACTAGTGTAAACAGGGTCTATAGAGACCACACGACACATAATTACTGGAGAAGTCATTTCCTCTGCACATACATAGAACATACACACAAACACATCTCTTTTAACACAAATACAAAAGTCAAAGCATGCTTGGCTACATGTCAATGCAATACTGGTATCTGTAGAGAAGGTCATCAATTTATCCCTGTAGATTCTCATTCGTTCAGAAAGTGCATTGTGTTTGCTTGGCCAAGTACATCTGAACGCATTAATTTTGAATGTTGCACAGCCCTGAAACTACCAACATTATCTCTTCGAATGTACTGCTTATTTGTCAATGTGCTTGGCAGTTTTACTGCAATACAATATGTGTTACCAGCAAAGTAAGTACTTAGACTTACCATTTTTATAGTTCTATATTTCTATATATAGTTTTCTGAGAATGGATAGCAAGTCTAGCAAGTTTATTTTTGCAAACACAAGTATGTACCTGCATAATTCTAAAACAGTTTATTAAGACTTTATGTCACACTTGATACAACATCACTCTATAGATCAGCCATCCTTACATTTCTAAAAGTTAAAAGAAAATGTGTAATTTGGTGTGATGCGTTTATTTATTTTCGCCAGTAGTAATGTGAGTACTGTTGTTTACGGCAAATACATAGAGAGGAATTATTAATGCACCCCATTTCCATTACAAGCACTATAATGTAACACTATACTATACACTACAGTCTCTGTTTTCCACCATCAGTCAGTTAATTACAGTGTGAGAAACAGCAGGTTCATTGACTGCATGTGATCATCTGTATAATAAAGAAGCAGGCACATTGCCATGGACATACTGTGTAATGCTACATTTGGACTTTTTATGGTAAAAAATAATCAAATACAGATGATAAAAATTGTGTATTCAAAAAGACAGATTATGTGATTGTAGAAAATAAGATTCTTGAGATGCTGTGCCCTCAAATGAAAATTAACTTAGTTTTATAACAGTGACAGGCTTGGAATTACTGGCAGATACTCACGGGTGACTTGAGACATGATCCCAGTCCCACATTCTGATGACACTTGAATGTGTGCACATGAAGAGAAGATGAGACATGCCAGAGTGTCAGATTATGTGTCATCAGGTGGTCCATAACTTTTCACACCTAAGGAGGAGTGGTAGACAAAAGTATGGCAGTCTTTCATGTAATTTGATGGATCCCGGAACCTGAAATCACTCTGACCATCAGCCCACAAAAAAACGAATCACATAAATTTGAGCTTACCTGGAAAGCCTGGCTTTTCCCACAATTTTATTCCAATGTGGTAATGAAATTTGATACCAGTTTTTGGTCAAGGGACAGGTTTTATCAATTATAGATAAAACTATAGATTAAGCCCAGTCCTGGTCAGGCCACCGGGTTCTCTCCATTCAAAAGACGTTTGGTCAATTTGTGTCTCTAAATGTTCAATGTTCCATTGTCTGTGTTTGCACCCTGCAACAGACTGGCACTCTGTCCAGGAGTGTTTTTGTCTTGTTTCCAATGCTTTTGGTTAGGCCGCAGCACCATAAAAACCTTAACTGGTAATTAAGTATGGAAAGTCAGTGATTAATAACTGTCCATGACTATTTAAGAAAATCTGCTTACAGTTTCATTATTTATACACTGTATTGGCTGTATTTTGTCTGCCTGAGTCATGGTCAGTTTTTGGTGTTCACTAGAACACAACAGTTTTGTTTTCTGAAGCTTACTATAGTAAAATGACACACTAATCTGTAATATCTGGCGAACTGTGATCTCAATTCCTTTTACTAATCTTCTTTCCTCTTAAGCTCAGGTGAAAGCAGAACAAGAAAATAGTAGATTATGTGAATATTACAAAGGTATATTAACAATTAATCACCTGATTAATGATCTGCAGGACACACTACAACCAGTGCTTCCCACAATTTAAAAATGCAAACCTCACAGCAAATTGTGTATGTTTATATTTCTCAGTATAGATATCTGAATTACAGTAAGTGTTCCTGTATGTTTTTTGCTTCTGTTGCAACATTTTTACACTTTACATCAATAAATGTAAATCATATACAATGAGTTATTTTATAGACTTACTAAACAATAAAATGTCATATATTAGACATTTATCAAGACTGAATGATTGATTAATAAAAACAGCCAGATAGAATAATAAGGTCGTGTCTGTGTTTGGTTATTATTCCAAAGCTGAAATTTGAAATTGTCTCAGGATGTTAATAATGTAAGGTTAAAATAACCTTGAAGTGAAGCCAGTTAAATGAACACAAGTAGACAGAATAACAATGCATTGAGAATAGGGTTTCTGAGATTGTCCTCTAGGTGAATAACGTTTGCTAGCATGCTCATAGTAATTAGAGGGTAGGGTATGTAATTGGGACATGACTTTCCCCACAGAGGCCTTATCACAATACTCCTAGCAGGGCTGAGAGATACATGGGTGGAACTGCTAGAAGGTTATCTGTGTTTATTATTGGATTTTTAGTACAATTTCAGTTAATTTACCTAAATATTAAGACATGCATGACATCATGCGTGTCATTTTACACTCACTGGCTTTGTTGTGGAGTGACACCCTACCCCAACTGCTGGTTCGATTGCTTATAGTAATGACACGAGGGATACAGACAGCTTAGAGATATGTGCAGGACATCTTGTGTCTCATGGCATGGGGTCCAAATCACTTCAAGGAATGTTTGTTTGTTTGAATAATTAAACATTCTACTCGCAAGGTTATCTCAATATATGCATATACAATCAATTCAATGCCAATTTAGATGAATCAATTAATTGATGTATGAGTAAACCGGAGTACCCAGAGTAAAACCCACGCAGACACAGGGAGCACATGCAGAATCCACAAAGAAAGTACCCAGGCTACACCACCCTGGGATTGAACCAAGGACCTTCTTGCTGTGAGGTGGCGGTGTTACTCACCGTGCTGCCCACTGCAAGGAGTGTCTCTACCAGACTGCAGAACTTCTATGGCCTGCCAGGATCTACAGACCCAGTTGTGGGCAACTGAGTTATAGAGATATATCTAGCAATCAACAATCTCTCACAGAGAACTACACTACCCAAATGTAGCTTCTGAGAGCCTTTTTATGTGTCAGTAGGAATGAATTTTATACTCTTTTGTGACAAGACCTAGTGTCTAATCAGATCACACCTGTAATCATTTACAAATATGTAATACATTTACATATACCCTATGAAGATTGTACGGGGCACATGAAGACAAAACAGCCAAGCATTCAGTAACATCACAAATGACCTCTGAAATATTGTGAAATCATGTTTGGATAATCTGGATAATCAGAATTCACAGAAACCTTTGGACTCCACATTCAGTGCATGTTTTCACCAAAAAACGAACAAGCAAAAAGGTGAACATACCAAATACTAAAACAATATAAAACTATCTTCCAGTGCAGAACTGCACTGATAATAATAATATAATTGCAAATAAAGTTTTGTACTGAACTAGCTGTATATATTTCTCCATTAATTAACAATTTTTAAAAAGTGTGGTTTGCTACATATTCAAGTAATAATAATAAATAATTTCTGCTATTTTAACTGCATGCACACATTCTCACTCAGTTAAACCAGTGTGTGTGCTCACAATGTGGGAGGAAACTGGAGTACTCCAAGAAAACCAACAGAGACATGGGAAGAAACATGTAAACTCCAGAGTTGTTAAGGCAACAGTGCCAACCAACGTGCCTACATGCCACATTTATGGACCATTTATTTTTGGTTACAAAACAGTGTAAAACTTTAAAGTGTGTAAATAAATTATTACTAAATTAATAATTACTACCAGCCAACCTGCTACTGTTGTACAGTTCAGACACTGTTTTAAAACAATATAATCGTGGCAATGACTTATTTTAAAATAAAAAAATTTGTTTACCCCAAAAGCCACTTCTTCAAAAACAAGCAGCAAGTACTCTGCTCCAGTCATATTTTTCAGTTCTCTTGGATAATAAACGACTTCTGTCTTTCATGTACAATCAGGTAATAAATTCTATCCCCTTTTGCGGATTAAATAAAATTAACAGGGTCCTGCTACTATTAAGCATCCCCCTCTGCATGTGGTATTGACATACCTATAAAGAGTTCATAGTTTCAATTGCTGGCCCACTGGTGGTTCACATTGTAAGCCTACTGTAAACACAGTAAACCTGTGGGAAACTACTGATGCCAGTGAAGCAAAAAAAGTAGAGCAGACAATGAAAAATACAATCAGAAATCTCACAATAAGATCTCAGAAATAAGAATTAAGCTTTCTGTGTGATATAGTGACATGCACACCTTTCATCTCACGCATGATCTCATCACATTACATCTTACTAAAATAAACATAAACATATGCACTCAATTCAACTTGCACTCAATTCAATAGTGAGGTTGAATTAACAGCAAGTTATTTAATGGGAAAATCTTGTGGGAATGAAAAATATCAATGACTCACACAAGTCACTGACTATGTTACTGTTGACAGTGAACAGTGAACAGTGAACTCCACAGCATAGGAGATGCAGACAAATGACAAACGCTGGGCTACAGAACTAATTAGAATGATCAGGATTAGCAAGTGTAGACTGGACTAACAAATGGAGGAAAGCAACACAAATGACAATCTTTGTTAAAGTCTCCTGTTGTGGTACAGAGTTATCCTTTTGAAGAGGTGGAAATTAAATCCACATAAATTACATTTGCATGGATCTTAAACATTGCGACAGCCTGTGCAATAGTAAAAATAGGTGTATTCATGTTGCATCTTGTCCAACAGTCTTTCTTTTTGCAGCTTTTTCTTTTTCTATAATGTTCTCCATTTTCTATCTCATACTTTCTGTTCACGGACAGCTAAGTTCAGACATATGCAGTGTTGATGGTGGCACGGTACAAAGTAATCATACTTTAGATCTAATACTAACGTTTGGTATCGATATAGTTAACATAGATGTCTTACCACAAAGTGAGCTAGTTTCTGATCACCATCTCTTAGTT
>JAUZST010002984.1:0-43404 GCA_034779995.1 Parotocinclus haroldoi
ACGTGCCGAGTCACAACAGTAAAGCAAAAAAGTCCTAATCAGAATTGTGCCTTGTGTGTTTATTTTCTCTAAACGACGCTATGAGTAATCTAGGTGTTTATAATCCAGAATATCGTCCTCTATATGGATCTCTATTGATTATAACGTTCGGGCCAAAGTGGCATATGCCAATTGTACTGAGATCTGTTTTGAGACACTGGCATGAGGCACCCTGTTACAATAAACTGTCCATAAACTGGCACGTGTTCCCCAAAATAAGACGCTAAAGCCATTTGGCATATGCCAGCATCAGCAAAAGAGGCTTACAATCACAGATTAAATCACAGAATGCCAGTCATGAAAGAACCCCAAAGGACACTCAAATGCATGGCATGGGGCACCTTAATGGCCGAATCTAAGCCCTAGAGCATCCATTGATGCTGCTGGGCATCATGTTCTGTGTCAGAGACGAAAATATGTGTTGAAACTGATGAAAGCTATTAAGCACTAAGCACAAACGACAGCTCCTGTTTACGTTTCGAAACGCACTGAGCTCCCAAAAGCCTGCATCTATAGGCTACTGCTCACAAAAAAAAATAAAAATAGGGGATCCTTTCAAAAATTAAATATCCCATCATGAAATATCCCCTAGTTTTTGTGAGGCGCGTATCAATCTGTAACGTCCATCACCTTTTATTCAGCTCTACCCTCACCTGCCCAGTCATTCAGCTGATGGAGGCTGGGAAACGACGCGGGAAAACAGATCTCTGTGCTCTGTGGATGACGGGAAAATGCGTACACGCCCACGTTTGTGGATCTGCCTTCCTGAACCGCTGAAACCGATCCTGGTTAAACTCTAGGTTTCCTCTTTCACCTCTTATATCAGCTGGATTTGTTTAGTAAGCAGATCCAGCTCGTACCATCGTCCATCACCGTCTCCAGACGTCGAACGATGTTCTGTAAGTGACGCTTGTTCCTCGCTGATCATGGTTTCTGTCAGACACTTTATAAACACAGAAAGGCCCTCTGTGGACGTGCTGACCAAACTCGCTGTACACACACTTCTTCTTTCTGTCTCAGAGGCTCCAGGGATGACTGGGGCTGTAAATCAGGGACTCCTTCCCTCCCGAGTGCTCCGTGTACCCAGCGTTTGGGAAGCCTGATTGAACTTCTCAGCGTGCGAATAATAAACACCTCGGGTTAAAAGGCTTATCTAGTAAACTATTATTAATAACTGATTTCAGTCTCTTGTGTGTCTTTGCGTCTGTGGACGTGAGGAACGGGTTCTATAAATAAATAGTGAGGCGCAAATCATTTGGTGACAAAAGCCAAGCCTATTTTTATACTGCGTTATATACACAGTTAACTATATTTAAAATCAGCCCCAGTCACGGAAAAACCGCCGCCCTACTCGTTGACCATAAAGTGTAAAATTAAAAAAAAGGTAATGATTACAGGTGTGGTCTGATTAGACACTGGGTCCTGCCACAAGAGGGCATAAAAGTGCTTGTCCCGCTGTCTAGACTCCTAGAGGCTACTTTCGGGTAGTGCACCCTTTGGTGAGAGATTATCGACTGTTAGACATGCCTCTAAGATGCACCCAAAGACATTTTGTCCTCTCGCAGTTTCACTATTCACCATCCAGACACTGGTGGCATCTCCACTACACACCCCTGTCTCTGCCCGGGCCATTTCCACGAGCTTAACAGAAGGAAATTTGTTGTCTCGGCCGATATTATGTGTCCTGCTACTGACAGCCAGTCACTGCCGCCTTCGTTTGCAGTGGTGTGTGGAAACGAGAAAGCTGGAACCGGATCGTCTATAGAGCCAAATCCAGGTTCTGACTGAAATCCGACGACAGTCAAGGTTTGAATCCTGCCAGTCGGTCACCCCTAGCAGTGACGCGAGGGACAATAACAGCTCAGCGTTATGTCCTCTCCTGGCTGTAACATCCTCAGACAGAGCCGTTACGTCTCCATATCCGTATCCCATCCTGTATCCGGGCTAGAGGCGGCCCAACGGGGTAACGAGAGCCTCCGTTTAATCGTACCGTTTCCCCCAAATAAGGTTCCATTCGATCCAAACAGCTCGTTCTTGCTGAGATGTCTTTTTTTGTTTGTTTGTTTTTGTTTTTTGTTTCACGTACATAGTCTACACATTTTTGTAGGTCGCTTGTTTTGGGCCCGTTTCCATAACCCTTGTCGCTTTTTTCTCTGGTGAGATCTGGCAACGCTGGTTGGGACCCCATGCCCTTGAAACTGCCAGAAGGGACCTTGAAACGGGAACCATGTCTCCTCTCAGGCGAGACGGTTTTTGGTCAAAGCTTCTCGACGTTCCTCTAATTTACAAGGAAAAAGTTCGGAGGGTATTTCATTATGGGATATTCCATTTAGAAATATCCTGTAATTTTTGTGATCGTTATATTTTCAGGGTCAACAGATACAAAGATGAATATACACATACATGGATACAGTGAATATACAGCGATACAATGCAATAAATACTTATACACAATAATTGGCACTTACATTAGGTGTAATTACATAATAATCCTCTGAAATAGATTTTCATCATGTCCAAGGATGTTCACCAAGGATAGCACACATAACCCTGGCCAATGAAAAGCGGGGATGAAATGAGGAAAACATGTTATAATAAAGATCATTAATGTTGTTGTTTTGTTGTTTTTATTGTACAAAATGACCTTGCAGTTATACCTCTCTCTATGCAGGTACTGTTTTTTGGATTTGGATGGCTTTTTTTCATGCGCCAGTTGTTTAAGGATTATGAGGTAATGATTCTGTTAACATGTTTTAAAGAATACAGATTAAACATCTTTGCCATTCAGTGCTGATAGACTATATAGACAAAACAAAGGGCGCATTCATACAATTACCTCTAAAATATAGGTGTTAGTTTGAGTTTGAACAACAGCCTTTGTTTATCTAAGAGGGCTTTCCAATAGATTTTGGAACAAAGGCAGTGAGGTGAGCTTCTGATGTTTAGCATTCCAGCACATTTTCAAGGTGCCTGATGGAATTGAGGTTAAGCTTCTGCCAAAGTTGCCAAGCCAGTTCTCAGTGCACTTTGTTTAAGGACAGCAGGGCAGAAAGCCGATGAACTGACTTGTTCAATGTGTCATATTGAGAGTTACTGGGCTGTTCCGAACAACCTGTTCTACTGCCACTGTTTATTCATGGAGAATCCAGAATGTATGATTTATGTTATGATTGTGTTACAACTGAGTGTTGTTGAAATAGCAGAGCTAAATAGTTTGAAAGGGTGTACACAAAAATCTTGTCTGTATAATGTGAGTATGACATTTCACTAACAGTTGTCTTTGCATTCATTTCTAGGTCCGGCAGTATGTGGTGCAAGTGGTTTTCTCAGTCACATTTGCCTTCTCCTGCACTATGTTTGAACTCATCATTTTTGAAATCCTCGGAGCTTTAAGCAGCACGTAAGTAGCTCATTCAATCCTGAAAATGACATGCTCAAGAACATGCCTCTCTCATTTTTCATCTTTTTTATGCTTTACAGGTCGAGATATTTTCACTGGAAGTTAAATTTGTATGTTATACTACTGGTTCTGATATTTGTAGTGCCTTTCTACATTGGCTACTTTGTAGTCAGTAACATCCGTTTGTGTAAGTGGAATCCACACAGTCACATTATAATGCTGCTTGATTACCGTTTTTTGCTGGATTTTCAGGGCTTTGTCTTATTCATCATTAGTCATCTTTTATTTAAATACAGTTGCCCAAGTGGTGCAGTGACCATTTACTAACCCACCACTGTGGTGACCTGTGCTTAAGTTCCAGTTATGCTTTACAGTTGCATGGGGAGGTGGGACTTGCATGGTGGTGAGAAAGCCATGGGGGAACTGGGAAACAGTTAGGACCCGGTATCAAAACCCTGTTCTTATTTGGAACCGGTACCAAATTTTAAAGAACGGGATATACGTTAAAAAATAGAATTTCAATTTCACTTTTTATTCATTGTTTCTCCACGCATGTAATACATCAAATACATGGCTGAGATTAGTGTAAAAAATGCATCTGTCTGTCGGAACAGAATAATGTACATGTAATCATGTACTGTATGACATCATATAGTTTAGTGTTGATTACACTTCACTAGAGCATTAGCGGAAGATGTATAAAATCACTCAAAAATTGCTCACCACTTGGAGAGTATTGCTTGTATATTTACATTTATGGCATTTAGCAGACACTCCATACCAGAGCGACTTACAACCGATACAGTCTTACAGTTCAGTCACTGATGGGTTAAGGGCCTTGCTTAAGGACCCAACTGTGGCAGCTTTGCAGTGGTGAGATTTGAGAGTCCTGTTGTAAAGGAGATTGTGTCTCCAACATGGCAAATCATATAAGTCCTGATATTATATAAAACATGATGTCTGAGTGACTGGTTTCTTAGCCCGAATACTGCATGAGCAAGGAGTCTAAAATGCTTAATGTGAACAAAACTTAACATGGTTTAACATGGTCCTAAATCAATACCTTTTGAACACCAAATGCCTCTCACTTATTACTGGTCAGTAGTCATATCTACTGCTGAAAGTACAAACCTGTGATCCAAAAAGAAAGTATCCATTTTTATGTTACACTTTTTTTCTTACCATTTAGATTTTTGTTTGGAGTACCTAGGTCACTGATTTAATACATTTACACCAAGTTAAGATTTTTACTTATAATAGGTTTAAATGGAATAAAACTTTTTGTGCTTAGCACAAAAGTCATTACTTAAATGGAACATTTAAAAAATAATATTGTAATTATATTATAATCTTATAATGTTCTTTATACTTAAGCTTTTCACCGTTGTGGAACCGATAAGATTGATAAATGAAACCCTACTCTTGGTGACCTAGACCCCAAACCACTTGTAGCTCAGGTTGGTTGAGCACTGATGCTTTTGAGAAACTCTAGTTCGATCCTCACCTCTGACAAAAATCTATCTCTCAGTTTCAATTTGGTTACTTGCACTCTTAAGCCCACATACACTTCGTGTGGGGTTATGCCCAAATGTTATGCCATGTTATCACTCATGTTTTTGGTTACTGCTTCTGTCCAGGTTGTTATGCTTTATTTTTGGTCTCAGTGTGTATTCACCAGATTATCTCTGAAATCTCCATTGGTGGGATCCTCTGAGTCTTAGTGCTTCTCAGACTGGGGGCTAAATCTTGTTTATTGGGACCTAATTTAATCTTGTTTAAGAGATTTCAATCTTGGTTGTAAATCCAGGGGTGTTCCCTCATTAGACAGAGTTTCAGTGTATCACAGAATATTATAGAGATGTAAAAATGTATTTTAATTCCACAATTATATATGTGAAAATGTATAATAATTATACCAATAACAGTGTGTTTAAACAGAATGATAATAAAATGTGTTTAATAATCTGTTATCTAACAAAATGTTAATAACAATAGCTTCCTGTCTGAAAAGTGGCTAATGTGTGAAGAGTCATGTGGGTTGTTAGTGACCTGTATTTAAAGGCTAATTATTATTATCAACATTATGATAAATTATGTTAGTATGTCTTCTTTTCTTACAGTGCACAGACAGAGGTTGTTGTTTGCTTGTGTGGTTTGGTTTACCTTTATGTATTTCTTCTGGAAACTTGGAGACCCGTTTCCTATATTAAGTCCAAAACATGGTAAGGGTGAATACTGCGTTGTGTTAGAAAGTCTGATGATAATATTTAAACTGACGATTAATGATGCTATTTAAATTATAACATGCTACTTCCTCTCTCAGGTATTCTGTCTATAGAGCAGCTAATCAGTCGAGTAGGGGTCATTGGGGTGACCCTGATGGCACTGTTGTCTGGTTTTGGTGCTGTGAACTGCCCCTATACATACATGTCCTATTTTCTAAGGTAGTTGTGCATAACATGATGTTTGAACGTTTGTGAACCTTTTGGAATGTTTCAGATTTCTACATTAATTTCTACATTATCAGAATTTCACCTGTCCCAGAAAAAAAGATAAGCCACTTGAACAATAAGACAAATATATTATACTTGGTGTTTTAGTTTTTGAGGATATTAAAAAGTCAAGTGCAGGTAATTTGAAAGTGGAAATTCAGGTAACGCGATGCCATTTAGGGTGAGTGGGCGTCCTCTTTTAAATAGAGCAGGGACGGATCAAAATATGACCCTCACAGCATGTTTGTGGAAGTGTATGATGGCACGAACAAGGGAGATTTCTAAGGACCTCAGTAAGAGCTGTTAATGCTCAGCAAGCTAAAGGTTATGAAACCTTACTAATTAGTTTGGATTCCACCAATCCACAGTCGGACAAATGGAGGAGATTAAGGACCAGCATCACCTTGGCCCAGCCAAAATAGAACCTGTTAGTTGAGAAGTATGTGAAATGTTATGTCTAGAGAAGGAGAAACATTGCGTTCCAACATAAGAACCTTATCGCAGCTGTGAAACATGGAGGTGTCAGAATGAATCTATGGGCCTGTCCATTTTGGAGTCTTGGTCCTCCTGATATCATTTCTTATAATGTTTACACTTCTAGAGTTTCTTATAGAGTTTTTCAGTCCCATTGTGAATAGACTAGTTAATAAAAGAACATAGAAAACTGTAAAGCTGTTATTTGAGGTCTGAACCTTTGCTCCATTGTAAAAAGTATTTTTGAAATACATTAGATTAGATTAGACTTTGAGTTTTACAACTTTCAATATATACCTTTATCCAGACTTTGCAATTGCAATTGATCTAAGCAGTTTAAGATTTAAGAGCCTTGCTGAAGTACCAAATATTGTCATTTTGTTAGTCGATACGTTTGTGAAGTTGTGAGTGGCATATAAATGTCTGTAAACCTGTTGACCTTAGGAATTCATCTTCTGTGTTGTGAATTATTTTTCACCTTACAGAAATGTAACAGACAGTGACATCCTGGCCTTGGAAAGAAGGCTCCTTCAGACTATGGACATGATTGTCAGCAAGAAGAAGAGGTGAGTTATATAGTCAATTTTAAATAAATCTGGGACTCTAAGGTTCAAGCGTGCGGAATTCCGTTTCATTCAGAATGGATGCTAATCTTAAGCGTCTCTGTATGGATCTATGTATGTTTATGGAAACCTGTGTACTGAAAGGGGCAGTATGTATCAGAGAGGCAAGTTTTATCATTTTAAAAATCGGTCATTAGGCGTTTAGTTGAACTTTTGTGCTTGTGGTTTGTTTTTGTTGCATGTATGTTCTTTCTTATATCTTGATGCTCGTAATGTTGTATTATTTAGTCATTTTATGTATTGATAAACCAAAAGAAAAATCCTTGGCCATAACCAAGGTCCAGATCAATCTGATCAAGCTAATTATTATTTATTTAGGGCGGCTGTGCCCAAGAAAGTGCTTCCCACCAGAATGTTTTTGATACAGTGACTAATGTATCCAGCACACTAGTTAGAACCATGGCTTGAGTTCCATCGTGGTTCTGATTTCTTCCAGTGATAATATCAGTTATTACAAAGTGGCAGACCAGGGTAAAAGGTATGTGTGTGGCACAGCTCAGTGCTCACCAGACGGGAGTGCTCTGACTCACCAAATCTTCTCTATTTGCCCTCTCTTGAATTCCTTTCTGTGCTTTAAATTAAATGTGCTATTTAAAACCCATGCATGCCCATTCAGTATGCTGAAAGTGGAATATTGGTGCATCACTAATTTTATGCCATCTCTTTTAATCAGGTTTTAAATCCCTTTTTTATTTGTATTACCTGTTGTATGAAATGTGGTGTATAAATACAGGATGTGTTAATCATGTGATATCCACAGTAGTCAAAAGGAGTAATGTTTAATCGCAAACTATTAATAGTGTGCTCCTACCAGTCTTGCATCGGTGTGGTAGAAATGTACTGCTATTTTTTTCTAACATCAAGTCAAGTCTAATATATTTAAATAGCACATTTTACAATGGTGCTTGTCTCAAAGCAGCTTTACACTATTATATGATCGTATATGGCCAATCCTAAGCTGAACTAACCCAGGGCAACAGTGGAAAGGAAAAACTCACTAAAGGTTGTAAGGAAAAAAAACTTGAGTAGACACAAGACTCAAATGGATTATCCCCTATTTTTGTGAGCAGTGTAGTAATAGTAAGCAAAGAATAACGTTAATTAGAATATCATAACAAATATGCGTATGAGCAATTATTTTGTCTGATACACAGAGTAACTTTAGAATGTTGAGTGTTCAGAGGTAAAGTCGTCACATCGTTCCCTGACATCTGAGGTATGGAGAGAGTTACTGCCCTATGGTGTGGCCCGGGCACGGTGGGACTGGTTTCTGTTTATGAAAACCGGTAGAGTGATTCTGAAGTGGAGGAACCTCTTAGTGTGTGGGGCTGGAACTGATACTGGAACGAAGAGAGGAAAAAAATTGATTACCATAAATCTCTTTGACTATGAACACCCAGTGCTGCCTTTAGTCTAATGCAAGGATGCACAAGTTAAGATCAGGAGTACCAAGGCCCAGCCCTACAAGACCGTCCATCACACACTCCTGGCCAAAGATCAGGGCATGACAAGGCAGGTAGGCCAGACATTGGTCCCAGTAACCCAAGCTATGCATCGCAGTCTAAATCTAACCAAAAGCCTGTGTAATTTTTTTTTACATTTTTTTACATTTACATTTTTATGGCATTTAGCAGACGCCCTTATCCAGAGCGACTTACAACTGATACAGTATTACAATCCAAGCAATTGTAGGTTAAGGGTCTTGCTCAAGGACCCAGCTGTGGCAGAGGTGGGATTTGAACCCAGTCCAGTACCTTAACCACTAGGCTACCACAGCCCGCATTTTAGCCTAGACTTTTTCCAGAGGCTGGATCAGAGAGTGCCTGAATTTCGAACTAAAGTGGGGAGTTTAGTCCATAGTTGGGGGGCCATGTACGAGAAAACTTTTTCTCCTGCTGGAATTTTAACTGGTAACCAATGTAGAGGTGGCAACACAGGACTGATATGATAAATTGTCTTCTCCTAGTTAGCATTTGGGCTGCTGCATTCTGCACTAGTACTATTTACCGGAGCATCTAGCAAATAAAGTGTTAATTAATACAAGGGTAAAAATGCGTGCACCAGTTTCTCTGCATCTTAAAAAGTTTTTATTCAGTAACAGCTTTCAGATATCTTGGCAGTCTACACCAGTTCGTTTTAACTGACAATCTTTTTGTACAGAATTGCCATGACAAGGAGACAGATGTATCAGCGAGGAGAAGATCAGAACAAACAGACTGGATTCTGGGGGATGATCAAGAGTGTCACTTCATCTACGTCAGGCAGTGAGAGTATCCTTTTTTAAACGGGTGTGCATGTTCAAAGAATTTAAGGCACTAAACTTTCCTTTGTGTTGCAACTTTGGGTGATCTTACTGCCTGTATATTGTCCACTTTACACACCACTTTACACCCACTTGTATGTATCAGACACCTTTAATATCAGTGCTAAAGGATGATAGGAACTTCCTTGACGGTGGAACTGCAGACCTGTCTCTCATCCAGCAGGAAGTCGATGCTCTGGAGGAGCTCAGTAGGCAGCTCTTCCTAGAAACGGTGGACCTGCAGGCGACCAAGGTGCATTAAAACCATCACCATAGTTTCAAATGCAGAAGTATGCCGCTGTACCTGTAGTGCTTGTAGTTATTGTAATAATATGGTGTGTGAAGGTGCATCTTAATATTCTTTATAGACTGCATGCAGCTGTATAATTTATTATCATTTAAATGAAAAAAAAAAAGCCAATTAAATAGATCCAGAATAATCACCAGACTCCCTTTAATGTTTTAACCTACACATTTACAGGGTAAATATTTACAGGATATATAAATACTGAATCGAAGGAACCAGATTTTTATTGTAAATCACCTTCACAAAGTCTGTATTCCTGTGGATCCAAACAAATTTCTAATGGAGTTTGAAGGAAAAACAACATATCTTCACATCCTAGTCTGTACTCAACAGTTTATAAGGAAGATTCCATCTACAGGTAGTCCCAGATTTAAGACAAATCAGACAAACCCAGCACAAACCAGGCAGTTTAATACAGTGTATATACCCTAAGCATTATAAATGTAAAAAGAAAAATATAAATCTTTATTTTATTTTATATAAAAATAATATAAAAAGTCTCAAACATTCGAAGTAGATCCTAGAAGTTATTCATTAGGCATATTAACCCCTAAAAGAACTGTTAGGAATAGGATGCATAGGAACTCTCTTAAACAGAGAAGAAAAATATGCATAGACGATGAGTCATAAGAGATGCTCTTCGAACACTGAATAACAGTGATTTAATCAAACTCTACCAATTAAATCGTTATTAGAGATGCACTCACCAGCGTGACGGTGCCGTAATGACCTGAATGAACGTTACATACAAACCAACCCAACCAGTTCAGTGGATTAGACACGGCAGCAATCATACCTGAAAAAGCAGAGCCGCCATCCTTTGCAGTTCATTGGCTGGCCAATAGAATTATTAGGTCACAAGAATGATCAGCATTGTAAATACTATGTCAAAAATAAACGTGTGGGATTAGTGTAAAATACTTAGATATAGTCATAGCCATTATAGCCATAATTAAGAGGATTTGTGTCTGCGTTTGTGTGTGAGACAGACAGTAGGTGACAACCGGTCACTCTTAATCTAAAACTTCTTTCGAAGAGTTTTTAAGCTAAGTTAGGAGCTCTAGAAGAGTATTTTTAGAATCTTTATGAATATGGTCTTTTTTTCTTTTTGCAGTTCAGGGAAATGTCTTAATCATATACAGATTTAGAGATTAGTATTGGACATTTCTATTCCTCGTTATAAACCTGACCTTATTTTGTATGCCATCAGGAACGGATAGAGTACTCCAAGACCTTTCAAGGGAAATACTTCAACTTTTTGGGCTATTTCTTCTCCATCTACTGTGTTTGGAAGATATTCATGGTAATTATTTAATGTGTTTAGTGATGCGTGCATATCACAATGCATACAGCAAAATAATGAACAAAATTGCACGGAAAATCGTCCTACATTGCCAATCAATATTGTTACCTTTTGTCATGTTTGAATGTCTACATTATTTCACTGGACATTAAAATGCATGTAAGGGTGTTCGCTCTCTAACATTTTCTTTTTTTATATATAAAAATATGCTCACAAAAAATAGGGGATACTTTATAATGAAATCTCCCATAATGAAATATCCCCTAATTATTGTAAGCAATTATTCTGTGATCTCTGTATTTTGATGCCCTCGATAATGTTTTATAGTATAATTAAGGTTGTTTTTACAGTCTGTATTTTTAGAAATATAATTCATTCACATTAAGTCGAATGCTCCACACCTACCTCACATTAAACTCAACTTACTGATAGGTGTACATTAACAGTGCCCGCCCACACAGAAGAAGCCACACCTGTGTCCATAGAATGGTTGTTTTTCTGTGTAGTGGCGGATGTTGGATGTTGGTAGTTGCAATTAAATCTCGAAAAAATCCAGCTCAGATAATGTAACTTACATTTAAAATACAAATAATAATTGTTTTTTTGTGTGTGTAATAAGTCATTTGGAGTGATCAACAGTATGATCAACAAAACCATCCACACTCGGATTTTTCAAGCTAAGGCCAGTACATCAACAGCCACCATGAAATCTGACTGAATTTGAACAACTCTGTAAAGAGGAATGGACAAATATTGCCCAATCTAGGTGTAAATCAAAAGTTTGCTCTATGAAGCATTGACATATGTGGTTGGTCACTTTTCCAACTACGTTGTTGCACTTTTTATACATATTATTTTCTTGTTACTGTAAATAAAGCTGTAATAATATAGATTTAAAATTAGTTTTGTTTCCAGGCTATAGGGAATGGTGCTTTGCTATAAGAACTCTATATTAATTGTTATTGCTAATTATACTTACTCAGTGTGTTCATCCTAGGCTACAATCAATATAGTGTTTGATCGTGTGGGGAAGACTGATCCAGTCACAAGAGGGATTGAGATCACAGTCAACTATTTGGGCATCCAGTTTGACGTAAGCCACCTACACACACATGGATTACTAAGTGCCAAGGAATGCTGTCATGTGAAAAATGAGTAGAGTAGCCTGCTGTGGTTACACATTAATCTGCTGATTCCTCCATCATAGTTCTCTCTAGATATTTATTAATCAGATATAAGCTTAGAACTCCAACATATTCTGAACCACATTTGTCATTTTGTTACAGAATAATCTACTGGAATTAAACAGTTCATTCTGCTGATAAATATACATGGTCAGCCTCCCGACCTGCTTAGTATACACTGCTTTTGACTGCTACTATTTTGAAATATCTTCTAAATATTGTGATCACTACATTTGAAACCAATCAACACATCCCTCATGTGTAACTGTTAATAAAATAATGGAATGCTTGAATAATGTTTGAATGTTTGGAAATAAACAGCACTCGGGTTGGACTAGCCCAAATTATATGTGTCTCTGCCCTGGCCAGGTTCCCCACATAGGCAGTTGTCTGAGGATAGGAAGGTCAGATGAGGACTAGCTTGCATCGGTTAGGCAAGACACTCTCATAGGTGGCATGGATATTGCAGAGGTAACACATTCCTCTGTGTGGGGATGCTGTCGCAAAAAAAGGCAGGGCAACATGCAGTGGGAATGCGGGGGGTGGGGGGCAACGGTAAGACCAAAATAGGGAGAAAGTCTCCAAAAAAGTAAAGGAAAAAAAAGAATAAGAAAAAAAAAGAAAGGAATAAAGTAACTCACTGCTCAGATGGATAATCATTGACTTGATCTTTTTAAATGGAAGACCTTTCGGTAAATGTGCGTTGCATATAAACCGACGTAATTAGAAATTAACTTTATCTACAAGTTTTGGTTTCTGAAACAGAAGATACTGTAGCAGTATTGTTCTGTACTGAAGCAATGTATAGATCTTTTAATGAGCTGAAAGATAGAGCTATTAATGTTTGTAGCTAGGTAAAACATAATTGTTGGATATCTGAAGAATATTACATAAAATGTACTGCTTAGCTGTAGTGCAAGTGCTGTAATAAAAAGGACAAAATGTTTAGGTTATTCACAGATAAGAGGGGAGTGGAGGATACAGCCTAGAGCTAGATAGAGTAGAGACAATACACAATGGCAATACATACTTAGTCAAAATGGAATTTGATTACTCTAGATTGAATTTTCCAAACCAATTTCCTTAGTAAGATCTAGTGGTTTGTCTTACAGGTTAATGTATTGCTGTAATGGACAGTTGGATAGTGGGAGTTAAAATATAAATGCTCACAAAAATGAGGGGATATTTCATTTGGAAGAATGAAATCTTCATTTTTGTGAGCAGGACATATTCCAAGTGTTCATAAATTACAATTTTGACTTTAAATATAAACAAATTCAACAATATTGATAAGCAACCTCACTAATGACTGGTCAGCTTGACTTCATTCTGGTAGTTTTCAAACAGTGTGTCTGTAGGGTTAAGAGGCTGGGTTCTTGGAAGTGGCTTATTTTTTCTGATTTTCAGAAACCAGCAGCAGTTAAGCATAAGACAACATTCTGTTGAATGTGAAATAGGTCAACACAAGCTTAGCTAGTAACTACATTATGGAGAATAATCTAGATGTGCATGCTTTCCTGGCTGACTTTACTATCGAGGATTATAGACGTGATGATCAAGTCCTGCTTGTTTCTGGACTTAAGTTACACATGCGCATTCACACAGTGTACAAAAATCACTGAAACACCACTGAGTCTTCCAAATGAATATTCACAGGTGAAGTTCTGGTCTCAGCACATTTCTTTCATTCTGGTGGGAATCATCATCGTCACCTCCATTCGTGGCCTGTTAATCACGCTCACTAAGGTACATTTGCATATATTTTGCCTTTTGTGTTGACATTTACTAGTACAGATGCTTTGTGAAAATACTCGGTGGTAAAAGACTAAAACACTCATTGACAAAAATAACACACCCACATAGAAATGGTGCAAAAGTGCTTCTCCCGCTGCCCTATGAAAAGTCTCTAAGAGCATGTCAGAGCAGGTCATCCAAGTGGCATTTTTAACAGGATAATGCTCAACCAGCAAGGGTTTCTTGTGAATGTCTCTGCCAGCTTGCAACACTTCCTTGGACTGCCTGGTTACCAGATTTATCAGCAATTAGGCACTTATGGAAATGACTGGGATGCCAGCTTCGGTAACCTACATATGTGCAGGACCTCTGGGCCCAGCTACAACATCTGTGGGCAAATGTGTCGGAAGACACCAAGCGAAACTTGTCAGTCCGTATTAAATCATATCTCATCTTGTATTTAGGATATTGATGGTGTAGCAGGGTACTAGATCCTCTTTTCACTCGTGTATATATTATTATTACATTCACACAAGTTTCAATCGACTCCTTCTTGGTGCATGTTTTTCAATGAGTATAAATAAATCTGACTTGACTGGCATTCTAGAGCACAATTACACCAGTGCCCTGTGATCTCCAGAGAGCCTGAGACACTGACCAGGAAAGAACTATGGAGTCAACGTTTTGCAATTTTAATTGCCATTCCTACATTCTGGACCGGCTGCGTTAGCTTCTTAGAGCGCTGCATGTCCCATCTACTTGGTGTCATGTTTCCATAGAGAATGTGCTAACACCCATTTGTGTCCCTATTATTGATACTGCTTTTTACATGTGAAGACATGTGACAGTTCCCATGTGTACACTCTATGGACGTTAAACAATCGGTCATCTCTTCTGTTTTCAGTTTTTCTACGCAATCTCTAGCAGCAAGTCCTCTAATGTCATCGTGCTTGTCCTGGCCCAGATAATGGTGAAATGTTTACGACATTACAGAACACATTGTTGTGTTTGGTATGCATTAAATGAAGACTCGCTAACATGATACTATGCATGTTTGCAGGGGATGTATTTTGTGTCTTCCGTGTTGCTCATGCGTATGAGCATGCCCCTGGAGTATCGCACCATTGTCACCGAGGTGCTGGGGGAGCTGCAGTTCAACTTCTACCATCGGTGGTTTGATGTGATCTTCCTCGTCAGTGCCCTCTCCAGCATCCTCTTCCTCTACCTTGCACACAAACAGGCACCTGAGAAGCACATGTCCCTCTGACCTACTGAACGACCTTATGAGAGGGAGATGAGCTGAAGTCTTTCACTTTATTTGAAAGCAACATTTCCAAGGCCGTCTTTCAGTACTGTTTGGACTGACCCTCCTGAATCAGGCAGGCCTCAGAGATATGGTTGGTGGGGACGAAAAAAAATGGGCTGCAGGTTGTTGAGTTTAAAACAAATTATAGTAGAATGGATAGACCTATATGGCATCGACAAATCATTGGAAGATGGATAAGCAGATAATGTACAGTACTGTGCAAAAGTCTTATATTGGTTGTTTAAGCAACGGTATGTTAACCATATATAACATACATTGCTGACAAGTATGGACCAAAACTTGGATTCGTCTCCCCATAATACTCTTTTCAACTGTTCTTCAATCAAATTTTTAAGAACGTTTTCACGTCTTAGCCTTTTTACCCTGTTTCTCTTCCCTGATTTCTTGTCTGCAACCCTTCAAAAAGACCATTTCTACTCAAGCTTTTTTGGATTATAGAAGGGTCAACTTGGCATCCCATTGAAGGGAGGTTATACTAAATAATTTCCACTGTAGCCTATAGAAGCCTATAATGTACAGAAGGTTTTTTAGAAGATTTTTTTGTTAATAGTGCAGACTTTTGCACAGTACTGTATGCTGGAAAACGTATTTGTCATTTTCCAAAACGTGACTTAGTAGGCTGATTTGGACAGGGTGGCTCATTGGTTAAGGCTTTCAGCTAATAATTGGAAGGCTATATGTAAACATGTATGTACAAAAATGTATCAATTCTGACTCTGTCAAGCTGCTACTGTTGGGCTCATGGGAAAGACGATTAATACTTATTTAGTCTAAATGTGATGCCACTTTGATTAAATAGTATCGGCTAAATGTTAAATTGGTGGCTACCAAATTTTTCAGGTCATTAACCAGAGAAAAATACCACCCCCATTCATTTATACAGGTTCATACGTTTCTTACTGAGGTAATTGGTTTGTTGCGACCTTATTTCTGTATAATGATTCTGTTTACCTGTGGAACTTCAACAGACATCAACTAAAGAAAGACTGTCTGTAGGATCTGTTTGTCTTAGACTAATAAATGTATCAATGCAGCTTTGTGATGGGTTACCTTATTAACAACCTAGACCAAACTTTCAACCTGTAATAACCTTTACATGCTGTTTTTTTTAAGTTCTATAAAAAACAAGCACCGGGAAAAACAAAGATTGTAGATTTCTGTCACCCTGCCTGTATTATCAACTCTTCTTACAGCTATAATACAAGAGGTAACCATTACAGATTTTGACTAGTACAAATGACATCATTCTCATTTTTCTGCACAAACAGTCATGCCACTGAGGAAACACTGTAGACAGCTTAACTGAGTTATGGTGATTTGTCTAGCCCTGGCCAAAATGAGATTACAAATTAGTGATGAATAAACAGATAAATAAATTCTCAGGACAAATGTGCGTATTCCACAATGACACAGACTGAGTAGGTGAATTTTTAATTACAGTTTATTGTCATTATCCAGCTATTGTAATTTAAAGAAAAAGCACCAACTCATTTTCGATTGAATGATAAGTTTATAGATAAATTGGTAAAATCTTATTTTCACTCTTTTTGTAGTGAGAAAGCATGCACGATAAAAATTGGTCTGTATTTTCTTGCAGACGCAAACATAACTTGCTTGTGTAATACACCAGTAACACTGTAGATTTGTTTATGCATAAGCAGTTTTAACTAGATAGTACCCAGTTGTTTTTTTTACAGTATGAAATAACATAAGGTAGCAGTGGTGCAAAAACAGACACTATTCATTTGTCACTATGTTCAGCCCGTTATTGTTTGTTTAACATTTTGAAACCCAGCCATTAAAGTCAAATGACAGAAATTTTATTCAATGTCATCCAACCAGTTATTTCCACTATTCAAATATACTTCCGAAATCTGGATAGATGTTAAAACACCAGTACGTAATTTCTGTGTCGATTTTTCACATGCATGGTTGTGTAGTCAATATCAAATGCACTCAGTTGCACATGTATCAAAATTAAGCCTGTCAAACGTTTTGTCTTACACATAACAACAGTAATCATTATTTCCATGGCATGAATTACATTTTTGTTGACAACAGGAGACTCTTGCATTTATAGAACCCAGGGTTTGCGTCCCAGCGATTCCTTAAAGCAATAAATGGGGGAACATGATCACAATATTTTCTGGGATTTTTGTCCATCATGATAATTGGATGACACCGCGTACTCCTTAGGTCTAAGGTTGTTCTCTCTCCACTGTCTGAATTGACATCGTGTCTTTTTGGATGTAATTACTGACACCCTATTTTAAAAGCATTTAATTTCATTGTGCATATTGACATATAAATACAACCCAGTAGCTGAACAGATGTACTTTCTCAAAGCTTCTCATCCAAACTGTCTACATTGGACGAGGATGAGGATGAGGATGAGGACGAAGATGATACGGAGGGAGTCTAAAACAAAGAACAAGAAACCAGGGTTAAATTATATATTTTGTGAGCAGTTCAAAATTGTTTTCCGTAATTAGAGATAAGTACTGCTAACCCTTTCCCGATGCGTAGCAACAGGTGTTTGCTCTCTAGCTAGGTCCGCTGTGATTGCAACTCCCTTAGCTTTGAAGTAATCATAGGCCTCCCTTTCTGCTACCAGAAGGTCCAGGGTGTCACCGCTGCTGCGGATCAGTTGTACTACCTCCTCATGTGTGCCCTGCTCCACATTCATCCCATTAACCTCCACCACTATGTCTTCATCCTCCAATCCAGCAAGGTCTGCTGCTCCCCCTTTCACTACCTGTTAACATGTTGGAAAGTGCATGGTCTCAAAAGTGGCAGTTCTCAATCGTTATTATAGAGTAATTCACATATGGAATGACTTGCTTTAGGCCACTGTGGTGCCCTAGGTAACCCACTGATCTAGAGCATTTATACAGCAATTATTGTATAAATGTATAAGACGAGAAATTAATAATCCAACCTAAACTGTTATCGTTAACAGAAGACTCTTTACAACCTCTTTGATATACTGCCCATTGACTCCTTGGATGCCATTGAGATGGAAGCCGAATCCTGCAGCGGTCTTTTCCAGGTGACAGAGTTTGGGTTTATATACTTTATCTGCTGCTTCAGGCTTATCTGGAACGGGAACCTTGACTGGGACTGGGACTGGGATTGGGACTGCAACTGCAGCTGGAACTGGAGTTGGGGTTGGAAAAGGTTCAGACTGGCTTGGCTGTGTCTGCTTCATTTCCTCCCAGTATAATAAAGGAGAGGCACCACCCTGTGAGAGGACAGCAAGAAATGATTTACGCCTGAATTAACAATAAGGCAATGACATACTAGCCACACATGACAAGCATCACATTTGTCCTTTTTGTTTTTAAACAAAAATACATTTAAAAGGGCCGTGAGTGGCAAAGAAAACATCTGAAGAAACACTATTCATATGGTCACCGGGAACTCGATGCCATGATGATAGAAATATGTGAGGTTTTTTTTTTACCTTATGTGGACATTTTGCTGGCCCTCACATAGAAAACTACTTTTTTTTTTTTTACGAAGGCTGCAACTTTCTTTTGACGAATCAATAGTGTCACAAGATCTTAATTAGGTTATTGAGGTTAAGGTTAGGATTAGGTGTAGCATAAATGAACTACAGTAATCATTATCATTATGTGAAAGCTCACCTACAGGTGGTGGGAAAATAAATGAATGAATGAATAGCAAATTAATTACTATATAATAATAAAAAAGATACCAAGCAAGAATGCAGTTTTAAGTATTTAAAACATATATACAAACTACATACCAGGGGATTTCATGTATGTCCCTCAATTTACACAAAGACTGTGTTTATTGGAATGAAAACCTGCATTTGAGCTCAGGCACTAAATTCATTAAACCTGTTTTTTTTTGTTTTTTTTTTACTTAAACATTTTTTACATTTTGAATATCTTACTAAGTCGTCTCAATTTCCTCTCTCATAAACATACTAATATACTAATGTGTGATCTGCCTTTCCAGGTCTGTTTTCAGATCTCTTCAATCTTTCAAACATATGATAACTGGCATTACTTTTTATAGGGGCATTTCTGGGTAACTTGTTGTATCCCAGGAAAGAATATACTGTGAGATTTCACAGTAAAATTTTAAATTGCAGTTTAATGTGAACTTTCACAGTGGGACCGTAGAGGGACCCTCGTGGGATCGAGGCACACTTAAAATGGGCACAGCTGTACTCTATTTGTGGCACAAAATTGTAAGCCTGATAAACAGTAAATAGATTAATTGATTTAACACCAAAGTGGACAATTCTCTGCCATGGATGAGAAATGAAGAATACATACATACTAAGCAATTCTTATTCACTGCATTTATGTATTTACTAATGTTACTAATGTAGCATTAATTAGATTAGATGCATTTGCTAGTTTAACGAAAGTCTTTGCTTTAATGGTTTAATAAGCCGTTTTGGTAGGTTATTCAAATTATACGTGTTTAGCAAAAGCATACAGATATGAGTTATCATTATCTCGTTTTCAGCGTGTCTAACTTTATTTTCAATATTTACTGAGGTTCGACTGAAACCGTTAAAGATGCAGTGGCATTATGGGAAATGTAGTGCATGTGGTAAAATTGCATGCCATGCCCTATAGCTGCTGAGCTATAATATCGGTATAATATTGTTTTTTTTATCGCAATGTTTTGCCTGGAGCACAGCACGAGCACTTACATCAGTAAAGTTCCTGCTTGTTACAAAGCACGTGCCAGGTTAGTCCCGCCTGCACCATCCTGGCTGCGAAACAATAATTGTGCAATAGGATGTTCACTATTAAAATGTAACCATTTTAATAGAAAGTCTGAAGATTATTTTTATGTCAAGTCAATTCAGATTCCTTTATATAGCATTTTTTTATGATGGAGCATTGTCTCAAAGCAGCTTTATAACTTTACAACATTATATTATCTTATAAAGGCCAATCCCAAATTGAGCAAGCCTAGGGCAACAGTGGACAGGAAAAACTCCTTGACTCCCTTTTTTGCCCACCATTTTGTCTTTTACCCACCATTTATACCCGGTTCATTGTTAATTTCTTGACAGCCTTTGTTCACCACTCTCAATACATTGGTCTCATTGGTCCAAAGTGACTGCATCTTTAAATCATTTACACATCTTTCTGTTTCTTTTACAATCGTTAAACAACAGCAACACATAAACTAAACTATGCACAGTCTATTTTATTGCTTAAACAAAGTAGCATGTTGGGTGGAGCCCCTCATATTCAGAATTGGATGTGTTATGAAAGCAAGGGCCATAATTGTTGTATAGGAAAATACACTCACCACTTTGTATAGCTTATCCGTTTCCTCATCAACCACGAGGAGGCAGCATTTGTTCCCAAGCTGGCGGATTTTGTCCACCACTTCCTCATGGGTGTAGTTACAAAGCTCCTCTCCCTCCACGGCCACCAGACGATCCCTCTCCTTCAGTCCTGCTTTCTCTGCAGCGCTTCCACTGTCAATTTCCCCAATATAGTGACCTAATGGGCATAAGGTCATCTAAACATGTATATAGTGCAGTCAAACATAAAAGTGAAAATATATCTGTATTTAGTATCAATGTCAGTGTGTATAAACCCTAACAAAATGTATCAATTCTGACCCCATGTGGACTGTTATTTGGTGTCCATTAGCTACTAACACTCTGTGACCTCACCATGCATGATTCCAAATCAGAGTACACCGGATGAAAATCCAGACAAGCCCCATATAAACATTTCAGGAAAAAATGTAAGTGATTACTACTCCCTCTGACTCTGTCCATGACGCAGGGTGTCGCTTGATCTTACAGCACAACCACATGTGCTGCTTATTTGTCCTGAATGTGTTTATTTAGATGATTATTTAGATGATTATTAAGGTTAGGATTAGGTGTAGGCTTGCGATTCATTTGCTAAACTATAGTACACAGCACCACAGATAACAGCTAAAATAAATCCCTCATAGCTCTCTGCTATTAGGCTAATGAATTGCTTTATTGCCTTAAGGGCTTTTACTAATTGTAAATACATATACATTTTTTCTGTCATTCTGAGGATTTTCCATTGGCATAATACTATAATACTGTATGTCAGTGGATGTCAATTGAAAATCCTATTCAGTAAGGTAATACATGAATAGTAGAGAGCTATGAGGGATTTATTTTAGCCGTTATCTGTGGTGCTGTGTACTGGTGAATTCTTAGGTTAATAACGGATATGCTTGTTGTATGCAGCAGAAGCTACACAAAATTTCATTTCCTGAGGTGATCTTAGGAAGGTGAGCCAGTTATACTGTACCATTTGAGGGCTTTGGCTTGTGTACTTGTACTTGGCACTGTACTTGTTGAAACTTTAAGAGTATTTGGTAATTTCTAAGTAGTGCTGAAAAACATTACCACAATATATCTTCCAAATAGATAATTTGGCATCTGCTCTTCCCTGGAACAATGGAAATGATTATCCAAAGTGTTAAGACAGCGAAATAAGTTTTATGATAATATATAGTGCTTCTGGCACCTGCAGTCAGTTTGCAAATATACTGTTTGTTAATACCAAATTAAGATGTTCTTATGATAAATCATTTTTTGCATGTTTTGCATGAACAGACTTTACTACAGGTCCATTCCATTTAACAACCACATTTGTAATGTGAAACAGATCAAAATGGTCAGTGACCAGCCATTACCATAGTCTCATTCTCGTTTAAAAGTTCATCAGAAAGATATCTGAAAATAGAAATGTAACTCTACCATCCACAAAAGATCTAAAACCTAAACTGTTACACATTTTGCTGTCTTCAGGAAATACACAACCACCACAGTTCTAAAGTTTCATGCACACATTAACTGGAACCAAAATATAAATGCACACAATGAAATATAAACATTACAAACTATACACACTGGCAGCACACAACCAAGAGGGAATGAGTAAGCATGAAGAAACACTAACATGCATTCATAGCACCTTTTTAATCTTTTGAAACCTTTAAAAGTCAATAATTTCAGCCCAGCATTAGTAGCGTGAAGCCACAGCAGTCTATAATAATACCAACAGTATAAATACATTTTTAAACATTGACTCATTTTTTTATTCTGGATGTTTGGTAAACAGCCGATGAAATAAAACAAGGTTTAGCATGTGTATTTTTACTGCCTTGTAGGGTCAAAGTGAATGGACTTTAATCAGATGGTCGTTAAACCGTGCTTACCTGTACTTGTACAAATTCCTGCTATTTTAACAATATCTTTTAGTGTAAAATGGTACTGTAAAGGTGTATTCAAATATCTACCTTGTATTTTAGGGTATTCCCTTAGGAAGAAACCATAACCATTTGGTCCCTTGTTGAGTTCAGCAATGCGGGGCTGTTTTGGTAAGTATTTCACTGTTGCCAGACCAACTCCCATTTTGATATGCTTAGTTTTGTAGTATTTCTTTGTCTCCTCATCCGCCAGTAAAAACATCACACTGTTCTCAGAAGCTTTGACCTAATCAGAAAGATGTAAAAAAAAAAATTAACAACGACATAAGAATGTAGTAAGACAGATATCTGCTGCTTTCTTTGCTTTAAACTCAGCCTACTTTTTCCACAACTTGGCCATGCTTAGCACCCTCCACATTTTCTCCATTGATCTCCACTAGATGATCCCCTTCCTTCACTCCTGCCTTTTCAGCAATGCCTCCAGTGGTTACATCCACCATGAAAATACCTTCTTCGCCTGGGAATTCAGAGAGAAACCCTTGAATTATAGATCACAGGGCCTTTGTCAAGGTATAAAGAACGGGTCCTAAAGCGCTTTTCACCTTTAATAGATTTGACAGAGAAGCCATAGCCACCGTTGGACTTCTGAAGGTAGCAGAGTTTCAGTTTAGGTGCTGATGTAGGCAGTCCATTCATGGTGGGCTGGCTCTGGGGGGACTGTGGTTCTGCAAGATTTATGCCATTCTTTTTAGCCTGTTTGTATGCCTCCTCTCCCAGAACATGGAAAGCAACACTTGCCCCACTTTTCTTCACCAGATTAGCAACCTGATGGAAAGATTAATTTGTTGATGTATGCTTTATAGTGTAATTAAATTGCAATAATCCAGGGATGAAATCTTGAATTTTTTATGGAAGACCATTATTTTTATAGCTGGTTAGAGTTTTAGAGTAATTTTTGTACCTGGCTATGATCCATGTTGTCTACAAAAGTTCCATTGACCCTGATGATCCGATCTCCATCTTTGAGTCCCGCTAGTTCAGCAGGACCACCAGGCTCCAAGGCTCGAATCAAATGACCTTCCTCTCCCTCTTCGATCCTCAAGAAAAAGCCAAAGCTGTGGCCCTCATGCTTGGTAAGAGCAATCACTCGAGGTTTCGGCCCAGACATTTTTCACCTGTTTAAAAAGAATTATATAGTACATACTTACTAAGCATTATTCTAGATTTGAAAGATTTCTTTATATATCAGGGTTAGGGCTGTCCTGGAATTCACTGAATGCAGGAAAAGTATGTGCACTGAGTCATGGCTAGGCTTTGCTAGGCTGTGTGGGGATTGCTTAACAGCACCTGGGGATTATTCTCCTGCCCAGTTTTCCATCATCACACCTTTTGTCCATGCCTACGTGACGCCCTGATAGTGCCTGACGAACCTGTGACATTGCAGTGATCAACTAGTGGACTGTGTCACTGTTGTGCTTTTTGTATGTCTTTTTAATGAACTAATTTACCATGGCTGCCAAATTATTTTACAGCATGTGGCAACAGTGTTTACCCGTGAGATGTGGTGACATTCTTATGCCACTAGTTACCATAATATGGCATTGTAAAAAAAGATAAAGTATAAACAAAAGCACATAGAGACAGCGTGTCTACAATTCTTGTTACAAGTCTTTTGAGATACACTATGTAGACCAAAGTTTGTGGATACATAAAATACTACATTCAAAACATGAGTATTTAGTAGGGAGTTATCCAAACTTATTGCAAACCTCACTGTCTCTTTAGAGGGTTTTTAAGATCAACAGGGCAGAAAGTTGATGAACTGACTTGTTGGAAGCAGAAACCTATAAATGTGTCATATTGAGAGTCACTGGGCTGTTTAATACAATCCATTCTACTACCCCTGTTTATCTATAGAGAATCCAGACATGTATTATTTATATTATGTGTTACAAGTGAGTGTTGCCAAAATAGCCGAGCTCCATAATTATAAGGGGTGTTCACAAACTGAGATCTATATAATCTATTTTTAAAAAATGCCTATAGAAAGGAATTCAATAATTATAAGCATATACATATTATACGTTTGTGGACACCCTTTATAATTATTGAGTAATTATAATTACATATAGTATAATTAAAACTATCTATAAAATGGTTAATCATTGTATTTAAGATTATATGTGTTGTTCTTATGTATCTATCTATCAACACCCCTAAGACCTTTGTAATATGAATTTTGTTCCAAGTGGAATAATAAGAAAAATCACAAACAATTAAAAAATTAAGAACAAAAAAAATAAAGGGATTGGAAGAAAACGACAAAAGTATGTAATATGCTGACATTCTCAGAATGGCTCTTCAGCTGTTAATTGTTAAGCTGGAGGTGTTGTCACAAAGTGCTATCCTTGCTGGAACATGTGCACTTTGCCTCCATAATAAAGAATGCCAATGCTGATCCTTGCCAAGACAAGACAAATGCTATAGCTATTTAGTTCACCATTTAACATGCATTAATGACATCATGTCATCTATGTCAAAACTGTTTAATAGCATTTATATATCATTAATAATACTTATATTACTAATACTAATAATACTCAATTATTATTATTATTATTATTATTATTATTATTATTATTATTATAGCAATAGTGACCCTTCCATTTGAAGTGGCGCTCTGACTGATATTTGGTGATTGTTGCTCATCAGTGACAGCAAGCTAGACGAGTTCCTGACCAAATACAAATGTCACTTGATTTGAATGTTCTTGAGCACCAGTGTAGGTGGGTTTCGTACTCATATATTTTATTATTAGTAAAACAAAATGACATATACACAACAACAAACAAAAATGAAACATTGTTAAAACTACGTTTCATTAATTTCCCATGAAATAAACAGTCTGGATAGACAAAAGCAAGCTCACCAACAGCTGATCAGATAAAATACCGTAGATGCCACTTACCGTGTTTCTGTCCCCTGGATGTCCCAGCCTAAAGGAGATTGTGTCTCTGTTACAGGTGTTATTTAGCCATGCATAAGAGTATAATGGACTTTGACAGTTCAAAGGTTCACTTAAAGGGTAAGATATTCAACCGTACTTCATGACTGGAAGTCTATTGACAGCACTGCTGTGTATGACCGTAATCAACTCTTTATATTACCTCAATCATAAACTTTTTTTAAAGGGAAAAGTAAAAAAGTCTGACTGAAAAAATAATTGAACCGTAAACCTGTATACACAATGAAGCGTAGAATGTGTTTCCGTATGATAGAACTAGATGAATGCTGAATATTTAAATACAATCCACCTTATGAACTGATCTTTGCTGAAGCCTTATGTAACCTATATATCATGTGTATGATAATGTTGTGATATGCAGAAATAGGGAATATTGCACTTTTCTTTTGTATGTAAAATATGTATGCTCATTTAGAAGAATTCACTAAGTTTAAATCTGGCATATGTTTTTTTATGGGGCAGTACAGTGGCACAGTGGTTAGCACATTGTCCTACAGCTTCTAAGACCTGGGTCATGCTTCCATAGACATGTATTAGATCAGTTGGCATTTCTAAAGTTTTCATGTTTTTGTCTGAGATGAAGCCATTGTAAATCACTGTGGCGACCAAATTTCCCCACAAGAATATAAAGATCTGACATTTTGTTTTACCTTGGCTGGACCTTTGCCTGTCCTCTTGAGAAAAAATATACTTTTTCCAGTACAAAACTCTGCTACAAAAAGCCAAATGATTTGTGTTAGGAGTTACATCATATCTGCTTATACAGCCAGCTGTTTCCCTCATAAAACCCTCCCTCTTCTACATGTCCTGGTCAGGTCTCGTTATCACAAATACTCTGATTGTTTGTTCCTGTTTCTGGATCCTTTTGCACCTGCCCATGGTTTTGTTTCACATGCTTTACCCTGCCTTGTCACTTACTTTACTGTGTGTTTGGATATTTTTGTGTGGGTGTATAGCCCTCTGCATTCTTGTTTAGAGTTTAGTCCTCTGCTTCATTTGGCCATGTGCTCCTTCTGTATCCAAGACCCGTGTCTCATTATTGTTAATCTCTGTCAGGTTGTGTTAGCCTAGCCTGTTAGTCTTTGTCTGTTCACACTCCTATACATTGCCTTTATATTTAGCATGTTGTCTGAAACTCACAGACGCTTGCTCCTAAGTCCATCTCTGTTCATACCCCAGATGTCAACTGTGACAAATGAAGTAATGAACTTTATGGTATATATATTATTAATTACTGAATAAAGCAGAAGATCAAACCACATTTTTATTAGTTCATGCTGATAGGATTAATATAGTTAATTGCAAAGAGTTTAGTGTACTTATTAAACTAGTTTTAAAGAAGTGATATGAGTTACATGTTGCTTGTTATATTTTACAGGAAAGATAAAAGTCATGATATGATCGCTTATTTATTTATTTATTTATTTTTTAACGATTTTTGAGATTATTGAACCATTGGAAAAATGTCAGCAAAAAACACAAGGTTTTGAGGTTGATTAAGTGGGAGCTCATGAGATTTTCTTGAACTTCTTTTTATCATCCCTCCCTCTTTTAACTCTTTTGGTTCTGACCAATACCCCAGGCTTTTGATACTTCCTGCCACATGTGCAATCCCAGCACAGTACGAGGAGGAGCACGCATGGAGCAACAAGCTAGATTCCCCATATTCTCAGTCACTCAAAAGAAATAATTGTTGCGGTTGCAAGAAGATGATCCCTCATCTGGTATTCCCTCACCTAGACATGGTTAATTGTATTGTGCCAGTGGAGGTCCAGGACAGGCTGGAGACACTGGAGAGACTTCATGTTAGATATCGGTGGAGTTGTGGGTTCTGTGGGTTATTGTTTTGAACCTCTACCAGATGCAGTGCCTTTACTTGGGGTGCATGTGGGTAGCGCGGTTGCCTCACTGCTCCTGAGATCCCTGGTTCGATCTTGAACTTGGACTCCACTTGTGTGGAGATGTTAAGCATGTCCTGCCTTTGTTTGTGTGGGTTTACTCTGGGTACTCTGGTTTCCTCCCACAGTCCAAAGACATTAATTAGATTAACTGGTTCCTCTAAATTGGCATAGTATGAGTCTGACTGGTATCAAAGTAATCATGCTCCTTTCATGAATAGCCAGTGACGCTGGTATGTATAATAAACATATTAAATAAATAAGCAATTAAAAAAACAGCCACAGGTCTTAATACCCATGTCTTATTTGCTGGGGTAAGTCTGTGCACCCTATCCACAATATCAACCAGTCTTTCACTGTGTTTGGTATCACGCTTTGTCTGGCAGCACTGCCACACTTAACAAAGACAGAAAATGTAAATTGTAGATTGCTTCTGAACCAACAGCCTATCATTATATGGGTGGCACAGTGGCTCGGTAAGTAGCACTGCCACCTCACAGTATCACAGTATGAATGTCCTGGGTTTAATCCCAGGGTGGTGCAGCCTGCATCCTGCCTGGGTGGATGTCCTCCCCATGTCAACCTGTGTTTACTCCAGTTTCTTCCCACAGTCCAAAGACATGCGTGCAGGTTAAATGATTATGCTAAATTGACACCAGCTTAAGTGGATCTGTGTAAATAGAACTGAGATAGCAATGTGTGTGTTTCTGAAGTTGCCACCGATGCCAATAGCAACTAAGAATGAGCAACACGGGTCTGTGTGTGTGCAAGTAATTTCATATAAATATTGCACAAAATGAGAAGACACAAATACAAGATCATTTCAATCTGGCAGTATTACTCACCCTTGGGACTGAAAAGGCAGAGAGAAAAAAAGTTCTGAATATTTCTTCATCATGCAATTTACGACATAGACTACATTCCAACCGAAATACGTATTAATGATTGAGTCTTTGGAATTTTAATACAGTTATTATGCTGAAATAACTTCAACAATGATCCATGCATTTTTGATCCATGTTTTGATTTTTTTTGAGGTGTGATTACAGGGACAGGTAAAGACCAAACCTCTAAATGATTTGTTATATATTGTTATATATATATATATATATATATATATATACTGTAAGGTAAATATACATTTTCAGATGGAAACTGCATGCAAATGATATATAAATGCACCCGCGATACCACACAAATGGAGCGCTACTGTTTACACAGCATCTCTAATGAAACCACAGTTTTTTAATTTAGGGAATTCACAATAATTATAGAAAATATAGAAATGTACTGTTACAACATTGTTTAGGGGAACATCTTAATGTTTAAGAGGATGGACCTGATACTTTGAAAAAATACATTGATAGACCATATCAATTTTTGGGGAAACAAATACAGCAATGATCTACTTACAATAGATCAGGCAAATTAATCTGTAATCTCTAATACTTTAATCTGTGACATGCTTGATCAACGATTAAGATAATTATAAGACAATAATGTAAGAAATTCAATGTAAGATCATTGCTAGGCACAATTTAGGGGGCTGCACTGTGGTTATTCATCAATTTTTTAGTCTTTTTTTATACAGGTTTTTTTTTTATTTCACAGTAATTCCGTTTTGGTCTCATTGTAGATTGTGGGGATTACTGTGTCAGTAACGGCTCTTCAATAAATAAATAATAAATGACTTTTTAAGCAATTTTATTGTAATAGACAAAGTTTGAATCATGGGAGTCTTGTCAAAAGAGTTCCAAATTAGCTTTCTTAAATCAGTTTTTTTTCAACATCATGTTTAATATTATCATAAAGTCTTGGCTCACACAAATAGTCATGTGCATATATGCTAATACATGCAAATAAGTGAGCTCTCTCTCAAACACCAAACGGGAAATTACATTTGTTACTGAATGGTACAGGTAAAGGTGAATCCAGAAGTTCATTAGGTGTAGACCTGCAGACCAAATAATGAAAAAAATCAGACTAAATATTAGAGACATTTAATTTTACTCTAATACATTTATTTCTAAATGTATTTACTGTTCTGTGTGAATTACTGTGCTCCAAAATATAAGTGCAATGATAAATGATATATGATAAGTGATAAAATATAGAACAAAAAAAAAAACAAGTTTTGAAATAACACAGAAATGTAATTGTGTACATTTAATGAAATGTCATGAAAGGTGAAAGATACTACTACAGTACTTTAGAGGCTGCTTTGTTTATTTTACAATCTATGTGACTGAATATGCTGTTTTTCATTTACTGATTGATTCTTTTTTGTACTTTGTTTTCAAAAGAGCTTAAATAAGCCTGCAAACAGTGATGTTGCAAGATCCTTGCCCACTGCCAAATCACTGTCTGTGACTAAAAATTCATGTGGCTTATATTTCAAGTCTTTTCAAAGTCTTCTACGTTTAATTAGTATAAAACTATAATCTCCGAAATGGAATGATGTATCTCAGCTTTATAACATAGCATGAAAGCCCTGGTCATCAGTAACTGTATACAAACACAAATAAACAATAGAACAATAAAAGTTTCAATGTTTGTATTTTGCATTACTCTGTCTGATTTGTTCGTGTCTTTTGAGTCTGTAATAAATTAACAAAATAAATTAACATTTAAAATATCCGGCAGCACAGTGGCTCACAGCCAGAAGGTTCCGAGTTCAATCCCAGGGTGTAGCGACCTGGGTCCTTTCTGTAGAGTCTGCATGTCCTTCCCTGGTCTGTATGGGTTTACTCCAGGTACTCTGGTTTCCTCCCACAGTCCAAAAACGTGTGTTAATTTAATTGGTGTCTTTAAAGTGGCCCTTAGTGTATGAATGTGTGCATGACTGTGTATGTGCCCTACGATGGTGCCCCATCTCGGGTCGTTCCTGCCTCTGCAGCCAGAGTTTCTGGGTGAGCACCGGCTGGGCTGCGACCCTGTGTGGATTAAGCAGAAGATAATGGATGGATGGATGTATTTTTAAAAAATTATTTTGACTTTTGTGAATGGATGCAGAAGGGTCCACATCAGCATCGCGATTCACTTTTCCTCTACCCCTAGGTTTGAATAGTAATTACTGTTTGTTACAGTAACAAAACTCTTTAACAGTTTTTATTAAAAAATAAATAAATGCAATCCATTATTAACGCCACTTACTCTTTTAAGGCTTTCTAATGGTTGTTATTTGATCTAAAACGCACCAGTGACAGTTTTTAACCCAAATCTGGTCTCACGCTTCATCCAATCACGTAGCAGAATTCAATAAGCTGCTAATTTTGTGTGGTTCCTCCCTGCATACACAGCAAGTCTCGCTCTCCCGCTGTTGAGCTCCAGACAGCGCGCGAACCGATGCTGAGAATCTGCGCTCTTGACTTCTGCGCTGCACTGAACCGTTATATGGTTTGTTTATATCCGCTGTTTATTAAAACACCGAGCATCACCAGAAGTGGAATAAAGTTACAAAGGACAACCAAAAGGTAAAAAAAAAAAACCTTTAAGCAAAATGTCATAATTGCATAGACCAATACATTCAGAAATTTAACAGGATGAATTGAACATTATAAGGGATGGATTTGGACGACCTGAGTGAGGGCTTGGACTGCTGGAGAGCTTTAAACAGCTCCGATCTTGAGCTCAGCTATGAGAACGACACCTGCACAAAAGATCACTTCATCTCCAGAGATGTACCGGCACGGCAAAAAGGTAAGATCAAGTCCATGGTGATAGGGCTGCTTTCTCACTGAAATGTGCGTCATTATGCAGTACTGGTGCATGTAACCACGATACTTTTGGATTATTAATAATGCACTTTTGCACTTGTTTATTAAGATTAAAGTTGTAATTATTTAGTAGGTTCTGTAACTGAAGCTTTCGTTTTGCATTATTTTGGTCTTAAGAAATATCTTTTCTAATAAGGAGACTGTATATATGCGAGGGAATATGCTGAAAATATACAGAACATTAGGATGGTTGATCAGGATCAACGTTTATAAAGTTCAAAGTGCTGCAGATAAATATTGTTTAACAAAATTTGTGGTAACCTACCAGTCAAGGTACTGGACTCTGGACCTGATGGTCCTGGGTTCAAATCCCACCCTTGCCAAGTTGCCGCAGTTGGGTCCTTAAGCAAGTCCCTTAACCCAACATTGCTTGAATTGTAAGAATAAAGCAGTTGTAAGTCGCTGTGGATAAGTGTGCTGCTAAATACCGTAAATGTAAAATCTTCTAAATACCTTCTGATCATGCTCTGATCATCTAAGCAGGGATTAGCCTCACTGTGTGCAAATAAATACTTTACATTTTCCTTCACCTGCATGTTGGTAACGTCTTACTATTCTGTGTGTTAGCAGTGAAATGTTCTGTTTTAATGTTTTATACTATTTAGTAAGGTTATATATGCCTTAAGATACAAATGTATTTACAGATGAAATTGTTGCTTGTCTTACGCTTTTTAGTTATAGCAGTATCTTCCAAAATTCAAACTGAATCGGTCATCAGTTCAAATCTGTATACGTTTTGTGCTGTAATAATTTAACAAATTTGATTGAAAAAGAAAGGCGTAATAAATGTGGCTTCCTGAGAGTCTACATACCAGTATATTTATGTCTGTCTATTAGTAACCAGTAACCATGTCTGTTGTGCCTCCAGATAATATTTTAATAGCAGTATTAGTGAGGATAGCAGCGGTGATGATAAGCAGCCAGGGACCACTGCAGATTAAAACCTGTTCTTTGATTAATTTATACAGCCAAAGGAATTTTCGAGCAAAATGATACTAACTTGATCTCTATTGGGTAATATGGTTCTATTTGTCTACTATCAAATGCAAGTGTGTGAAATAGTCTATAGCTACACATCTTTTTTTTTCTGATGCTTAAATCCCATCTCTCAGCAACGAACACTTGGCAGGGGGGCTATTTTTAGTGTGTCTCTGGACCCATGAGGTACTGAAGAGCCTAATCAGTCCAGTCCAGACTCAAGTATTCACGCATAGTCACTCAAACAACACATACGAAATATCCACTCATTAATCAGAGAAAGCTGCTATCGAGTCCCGAGTAACAGTGTCTGCTGACATTACTGTCTAGATGCATTGATTCTCCCTGAAAATATTGTTGAGGCTCCAGTTTCCTGATGATTAAGGTAATAATAATGAATAATAACCAGACAGGTGCTGAGATCACTTTCCCATCAAGAAGAAACTACCATTACCCCCCGGCGAGAATCTTCAAATTTGAGATGCTTAATTCCCCTCTGCAGTTGTAGTGTCATTGAGCTGTAATGTAATAATATTTGTTAAATAGTAATATCCTGAAATACTAAAGAATGAAGTAATGTATTTTTACTCTAAAAATGTGTTAATCTCCACATTATATTATGCAGTCAAGCCTTGTTATCTGGCCACCTGCTATCCGAATTCCTGCAGTACATATGCAGCATTTTAATCCCTTTAGCTGCAGTCTGAAGCACTATTCCCCTAACTAATGAATTGTGATACTAAATAAAATACATAATGAAAGTATATAGGGTTCTGAATAGCCACATATACCACTTTTATTTATGAGGTAATGATTGTTTATGTTACATGGTAGTCTTTAGTGCTACTGAACAGGAACCTTCTCCTAGGGGCACCTGCTTTATGAATGTTTGTTATCTGAACCATTTCAGATGGAACAAATAACAGATAGGTTTAACAATTTACATTTTTATTTCTAACATTACAATTTAGTGTAGTTTTCATAATGTAGTCTGATGTGAAAAGAATGATTAGAGTCCTTAATCATTAAGATACTGGATTGTCTGGATTTAAGGAAATTATATAGATGCAGACTTTTCATAAAAAAAGATGTTTATGGACATTTTCATAAACATCTCAGTGATATGGCTCGATCTGCTTGTTGATCTGCTCTGGTCGAACAAAATAGAGCATAAATCAGAGCTTACAGAGTGAGCTGGGGATCTGCTGGCCTGCATAGTTATGTCACGTCACAAAATGAATGTCGCAAATGAATGTGTATTAGTGTTACCTAACGTACTAACACCTTGAATAATTTATTTGAATACCAAATTATGATGGCCTAAAAAGACACTTACTCTGTCAGACAGATGTAAACTACTGAACAGAATGGGGAAAACTACAGGCCAAACGCATCAGTCTAGTGTGTGATATGTATCAAAATATTTTAAGTGTTGGTTTAACAATGTGTGAGCTGATGTTATAAAGTATATGACTGACTTTGCAACTATCAGTCAAAAACTTTTCTTAAGTGCTTCAATTATTCATGGTTTAAATTACGGGCTGTTTTATGATTAACAGTTGTAAATGACTTGGACCCCTTTGATAAAAAAAAACAGTATTTATGAATTATTAATTAATTATTGTTATTGACAAATACAGTATAGCCCTACAGCAATTTTTAAAATAGCTATTTTACTTCCATAATATAACTAGTAAATTCAGTATATCTCACATATATTGAGAGGTAAAATATCTTTACTTTCTATATAAACAATGTCACTGAATGCATTTCCACTCTCCAGCATCCAACTGGCCTTGTTCAGTTGATCTTTTTGTACAGTTGTGGCCAACGTTTAAAGAATTGTATAAATGTAGGTTTTCACAAAGTTTGCTGCATGAGTTTTTATTTTGGTTATGTGGTTATTTGTAGCTTGTGACGAATGATCAATTGAATTGGAATTCATTGCCATTCCCCCCAATTAAAAGTAATTCCCTGCCATATAAATGAACTTATCACAAAAAATACTGCATTTCAGAAAAGGTTAAAGAGGACAAGGCAGTTGATATCACTTTGTTATACTGATTAGAAGAGCACACTAGATGCTTTAAAAAGGTAATGATGCTTTTAAGTCTTCCTCAATTAACCATGGTTACCTCCAAGTCATCATTACATTGCATTAAAGTGTTTCACAGGCAAGGACATTGCTCATGCCAACAGTCAAGTATCATGAAACCTATTTGTCTATGTGTTGGGCTGTTCTCATCCCGGGGAATGAGTACACTCAGAATTTTACCTAAGAACGCTTTGGATAAAAGCGTCTGCCAAATGCAATGTAATGTAATGTAAAAGAACCCTGCCATGGATAAGGAATGTTATTCAAACAATCCTCCAAAAGCAACTTCTCCCAAAAATCCAGGAGTAATTTAGAAATGATAAATGTTCCAGCATGATGCAGCACCATGCCACTTGGTTATCACTTTATACCTTGTGGCATGGTGCATTTATCAAAACATTCAGTTTTTAAGAAGTTTCAAACGGGTTAACACTGTAAGCGTTATTGTTAAGGTCTTTGCTTAAACGGGATATATTTGTCAATAAAAAGTTAAAAACATAGGGAATGTTTAATTTGGCGTGTTGCTTGATTATTCAACAGTTAAAAACACTACAATAGCGTATTTACTGAGCGGATGAATACTCACTCTCTGCGGATTTTCGTTTATCACGGGTGGTCCTGGAACGTTTTTAGTGCCCTGTTTATTATTATTATAAAAACTGTCTATTACAAATTCAGCACTTGTATAACACTTGTGTGTCTGCAATTTGTGTTGTAATATGTTATCCGTTGCTGTGTTGCACCATGAAGTCTAAAGCACATTTCATTCCCTGAAATCTATATGAGTTATACTGAGGAATGACAGCACTTCTACTTTTCAACAGGCCTGATTATCTTGGATTTTAAAAATCCTGCACTGACAGGGGGCTGATATGAATGAGTTATTAAAAAACATGGCACATATTGTGCAAACCAATATTGTGTCGACAAAGAATCTGAGCTAAGAATTAATGGGTTGATAGTGAAACCACTTTGTATTCAAGAGCACTATGCACCTAAACACAATAAAGCTCATTAGGCGCTATAGATAGTGAAACCTAGCTTGTTTTGAAGCTGACATAGACGAATGCAGGGTTATTTTATAGATTGTGGGGTTAGGTAACCATTTAAGGATATGTACATTAGACGTTAATGAGAAAAATCTGATTTTAATAAATGTGATCTTGTCATAATACTTAGTGTTAGACAGACAAGTTTGGGTATTTTAATAGGCTGATCTACTGGGGTTTTTACACACAACAATCAGTAGAGTGGCAGTTCTGTGGACCGAGCTGATGATAGAGGTCAACAGAGGACAGACTGGTGTAAGCTGAAGGAAAGGCTATGGTAATTCAGATACCCATTTTGTACAATTGTGTTGAGAAAAAAACATATCTGAACAGGTAACAAATCAAAAATTGAGGCAGATGAGCTACAGCTGCACAGAAATGTGCTGGGTTCCTCTTCTTTTAACCAAAACAGAAAGCTAAAGCTGCAATGGGCTCATCAAACCCCAGTCGAAGACTGGAAAAACTGCTGAGGAACATGGAACAAACCCTATCTCACAACAACCCTCTACAGTGACAGCAAAGAATCTGCTGTTTCTCTGGCCCCGAGGCATCAGAAAAGAGACACAGCTCTGTGCACATAGATCTTGAGAGCAGTGTCAGGACATAGCTGGAGTACATGGAGGTTGCTCAGCTCCTGGAGTGATGCTTTCCATACTTCTCATTTTCTCCTCAGGAATAAGGTTACCCCTATGTTATTATCCACTGGACAGCTCTTGCAACACCATTCTGCCTTTAAAGGTCACTGGTACTGCAAATCCCAATGGGTCAAATATGCTAATGATGATAGATGGACAAGGCTTGTTGGTAAGAGGTGTCTTGTGGGTAAGGTTAACTGTGCCCAGAGGTGGAAGAAATAAGTAAATAAAAGTTACTTAAGTAAATCTATGATGTATCTAAAATACTCAAGTAAATGTTAAAGCGTGGCTTATATATTTTATATTTCAGGTGAAAGTTTAAAAGTACATAAGAAGTGTCTATTTTAAAAGCCTTTTTTGATACTGGTCTTTTGTTGAGGGTACAGATCCATGACTTTGAGGGTACATAACTGTTATAGTTTAGTCCACTACCACTACAAAAATCATATGCAGATGTAAAAACAGAATGAAAACTTTTTCAGACCTAATGAACCAATATGTACAGAATACTTTAGATGATAAAGTAAATGCTGATAAATCGTTCTGTATCTAGACATGGCAAATATCAGGAGTGCAGTACATTGTTATATTCAACCCAAACAACTCTGCATTTTCACTGCACTCCTCTACACTAGGCTTACTTAATTAAGAAAAATGCTTATGCAAAACCTTCAGAAGTAGGCTATTACACAGATTTTAATATACCTCTTATATCATCAAATAAATATAATTCACTGTCTCAGAGACATGCAAAACCGCTAGTGTCTGATTCATAAAAACTGTGTAAAGTGTGTAAATGTGCAATTATTTTATTACAAGGATATTGTGTGAACATTAAGAAGTGTTAGAAAGAGTAAAAAATATTTTTTTTCTTTGAATGTAGTGAGTAAAAAGTATAAAGTATTAACTTTAAGAAATAATTTATACTTGTTACTCAGTACATTCAAAGAAAGAAATCTATTCTTTTCACTCAGTACATCTATTTACACAATTCTATTTAGGCAGTATAAATGTTTTTATTTGAATGTAGTGAGTAAAAGTACAAAGTATTAAGTTAAGTATTAAGAAAAAAACTGTCCAAGCATAGACACATTCTGTACACATAGAAATTTCCTTGAACTTCTGCATGTTGCCGCCACATCTTGGCCACTCTGGGGTAGAGAGCTGTTTCGAACTGGGCCACCTTACCACGTGTCACACACCACACATACTTGTAGCTTGGCAAATGATATACAGGCTTTCTTCTACAATTGCTTTTACATTTAAAATGCGTCTGGTTTTTTATTTTGTGTGTGTGTGTGTGTGTTCTGAACATGATACCCTTCATTAGAAAGGTTGCAGTGAGGTAGTGTGTGGCAGCAAACAAGATTAAATATGGTTTTAAAAAGAAATGTATGCATTTTGTTGAAATGTATGTATCATATAGCTATGTAGTGCTATTTTAATGTAAAACTATTTCTTTGGGGTCTAAAATAAACAAGGAAATATCATAGTAATGATGTATGTCTCTGGTCATCTCTCCTGTACACATAAAACTCTCTGAAGTTTTGCAAACTTCAAAATGAGGTGTACTTAATAGCATTATCTCATCATACGGTACATCTGAACCTCTCAGCTCATGGCTGTAATGGCTGAGTTTGCTTTTTGCTTGTTTATCTTAAAGTAAAGTAAAGTGTTTGCAGTTTCCAAATGATGCCATTACTGCTGCACTATTTGGATCAAAACAAAAGACTGCAAGCACTGTCTAATGTTTTTTGGTCACAATAAGTATAAATGTTGGAGGTATTTGTGTTTCATGATTAATCTATCACTTGTCTAAACAGGTTCTTATACTGAAAGGCAAAAGCAGTTTACGTCATTCTCAAGTCACAGGCATGTCTAATTACACGTCATCTACATTTAGTGTAAGGAAATAACTATAATTACATTTCATTGTGTAGAAGGAATTGTTCATCATCATCGTGTTTCTGGATATCTGTTCTCCAACGTTTGCTGTAACTTTATGTGATCACTTACAGAAACACAAAATCTGATGACATCCATTAATTCAATTCAATTCAAATGTATTTATATTGCACTTTTTACAATGGTGCATTGTCTCAAAGCAGCTTTACAATCTTATATTATCTTAAAAAGCAAACCTGGGGTGACAGTGGAAAGGAAAAACTCAGTAGTATAAAGAAACCAAGACTCAAAAGGGGACCCATCCTCTATGGGTGGCCTAGATGTTAATTAAATAATTAATTAAAAGTATATTAAGTTATAGCAAAATTAAGTAAAAAACTATTTAAATCAATAACAAATCGATAATACATTTTAAATCAGTAATAAAATAAATTTGAAAACAAAATTATAAAATGAGTCCTCAAGGGACGTCCTTGGAATCACATCGTCTCCTAATGACCAGACTAACAAGTCTAATGACTCCCTAACAAGTATGGGTTTAGCTACTATACCTCTCCTTTTTTAGATCATTTTGCTCAAGTAGAAGCTAAAAATCTGGCATAGGCATTTTTTAAATATCAGTTCTCATTATATAGAAATTTCACTTTATTGTATGTGTATAAATTATTTAAATTGCATATGCACAGTTGGTTGCATGTCTGTAAGACAGGAGTTGAGGGTTAATTAAATTTTGCATGACAAAAGCAGTACAAATGAAAAATGTCTAACTTTTTTATTTCACAAAATAGTAAAATGGTGTAACATTGTTAAATATAATGTTCAAAATACTGTACATAATGTTGAAAATAAATGTACGGCTAACAAAAATTAGGGGATATGTCAGAATGAAATCTCCCATAATGAAATATCCCCTAATTTTTGTGAGCAGCATAGTTCAGTTCATTCATTCGAATGCGTTTCCCTAACGCTTCTAATTATATTGTATAATTGTACAATAACAATAAAGGCATTATTTTATCTTATGTTACTTACAGAGTAATGCACAGAGCAAATGGAGAAGCAAAAGCAAATGGCAGGAGACTTAAATGACTAGTCAGTGTATCCTGTGGACTATGAGGTTTGGCATGAATTAATAGTGATTAGTTATTTTTCAGTGACAGTTAAAACTGCATTTTTAAAAGTGCTTGCTAAATTCTAGTAGTCTGCTAAATTGTCAAGAGTTTGCTTCTCTCCCATGTTCACTCAAAACTTTTTAGTCTTTGTGGGAGAAGTTCAAGCACATTGTCATAATTCTGTACGGTTATGGAGCAGTAATTGGCTTCCCAATTGATTTATTGATAAATTAATTGTTTAGTTGACTAGTTTTTCCTATTTTACCTTGGTGGGCTGCTGAGAGAACTGTTATCAACAGAATCACTACTAGTCCATGTTTTAATATGCAGTGGTACCTTGGTTCTCGACCGCTTCAGAAATCGTTAAATTCTTACTGGATATTGAGGTAAAAAAATAGTCTAGGTTCTTGTTGTTTGTTGTTTGCTCGGTACTCAGCACATTGCTTTACCTTCTTCATAAGTCAAGTTGCATGATCTGTTTCAGCCAACACATTGGATTAAAATTCACTACAGAGTGATTCACATTTACAGTAGCCTAGATCAGTGAGTATCCATGCTGTGTTTATCATGCATTAATTCATTTTTACACCCATAGTACTGTATTCATAGTGTTAAACCCTACATATAACAGCCAACCACAAGGAATACAATACGAACCACTGATACACATTTCAGGCTGAACAGTTAAAATGACCAATTTACAATTTAATTCAAGATTATATGGATTTATATGTATAATTGTCCCTCTAAAGTATGCATAATACCTTATAGATTAGGGTGTGTTGATCTGTATAAACATGAAGTAACAAGCATTTCTTCTCACTCTTCACCTCGTTAAGAACAGGACACATTTTTGGCAAGTGTTGTGTTTGACTTCACTGCTGAATATTTGCTTTGTCTTTCTTCCAATATTGTATTTAGAACTGGCTACAGAAGGCTTAGTTTGGTGAGAGTAAATGTTCTCTGTACAAGCCACAACTTCATTATTAATATGGTACTTCACTTCTAGTAGTGTAACTAGCTGTTTTGTCATATTTATTTGTGTATACGTGTGTTCTCATACTGTATATCAGCACTAGAATGAACACAAATAGGCAAAAGATCCAGTAGCCAATTCCATTTTATATTGTAGCACCAGGTTATGAGGTTATGAACATATGTACTGAAGAAGTACTGGGCGAAAGTCTTAGGCCACCATGAGCACAGTCACAAACAGTGAAGTAAGTATTTTACTTCAATTTCTACAAATATCAGATTTGGGGAAATATCTACATTGGACATGAGCTGAGGTTGTAGTCACTCCTAACCCAGGAAAAATGTATTGTGAGATTCCATATTAAAACTGTAAGAAGAGTTTTAATGTGAACTTTCAAATTTTGATCATAACGTTCACAGTTCTATTTTTTTATGGCAATTTGGACACTTCATGGTTCTACTGTGTAATATCATAGTACAATTGTAAACTTGGTTGATTATGAACTGACCATAAATTATTTCACAGTTCTACTATGGATTCTGATGGTAATTTGACCACTTTGTGTACAGGAACTAAATTTACTGGAATTTACTGTTTTGATACTAAACTCCCTTGCAAATGAAAACCCCATTGTGTGCGAAGTAATCTGATTCTCAAAGTAAATATTTTTTCATCATGATTACATCTAGGGTTGTGGAAGGTGCATGACAGAAGCAGTCCAGTTCCACTTTAAAAACAAAATCTCCCAAAATCTTGGCCAGTTCACTGAATTGTGATTTCACATATGTAGGGGTTTCCAGCACTTGTCAATGATAAAAGACAGGGTACAAGCACAAACATGCCCTGGATGGGACACCAGTCCATAACAAGGTCGACAGGAGTTGCTGAAGGGGACAATCCCTGGACCGTCCTGTCTCAGACACAGCCAACCTCTATATGTATCACAAATTCTAGTTGCATAAATCCTAATCCATGTAACTGGTGTTATATTTTGTGATGTCCTCTCTCAAAAAGGCATTTTATCATGTCCACAGTGCGTGAATTATGTATTTAGTCATGTCCACAAGTTTTATGCATAAAACATACAGGTCTTGACATAGAATGCATATTCAAATTTGGAACTTGGAGGTTGTATTAGATATTTGTCCCTGCTGTGGCTCCCAGTTAAGTTAAGTGTGTTGTAAGTGTTACAGTTTGTTGATCTTGTATTTTGCTGAATTTAATATACTTTTATTTAAAATTCAGTGGATTATGTGAAATCAGAAAATACTCAGAAACATAGAGAACATTCCTGCTAATGAGCCTACCAAGGTACCATTTTAATGCAAGTATTAACACAATGTGTGAATGAAAATACTTTGGGAGCTTAAATATTGATGAGTATACACTAAATTATTTAGAGAAAGCTAGTCAGCTTTGTGGCTTGATTTTACCTCAAGGCTTCATATATTCCTTTACTGCTGAAGAATGAAATCTGTACTGCACGTGTTTTAGTTTTTCTCTTTGGGAACTAATGTTCTTGCCTGTGGTATTGATTAAATGCAAAAAAGATTTGTGTGGGGAAAGAGAATTGCATTGATTAATCAGCAGCATGAATTTACACCTAGTGCCTCTAATTTAAGAGGTAAAGATCAGCATCTGTGCTGATAAATCAGGTCTAATGTACACTAACCAACACTGTTAGCTACACCTGCTGGTAACAAAATGGACAAAATAGGTTTGGTATATCCATAGTTAGTTCTCTTTACTCTTTAATGTTTTTTAATGGTCAGGACACTCACATGACTAGCACAGGTCAGGTATTATTTGGGCAGTGGATCATTTTCAGTACTACAGTAACACAGATGTGGTAGTCGTGTGTTAGTGTGCATTGTGCAGGTACGGTTGGATCAGACACAGCAGTGCTGCTGGACTGAAAATAGTCCATCAATTAAACATGCCCAGCTCCAGCATCCTGTAGGTTGCATCCTGTGAACACTAATGAAGAAGTAGAGGATGTCTAAGGATGACTCACTGCAAAGCTGAGAATGATCCACAACCCAAATAGAACAAGAACAGTTGTGGTCCTGTTTAATGAATGGAGTAAAGGGCTAACAAAGTGTGTAATCAACAAATGTATTACAGTATGTAATGAAACAGATGGATTGCAGTCTGTAAGTGTAGAGTTATAAAGATGTTCCTAATTAAGTGATCGGTCACTGTATATGTTTTTACCTTCTTTTGTCTTAATCTGTGTGATCTCCAAAAAATATGTAATTCATTTTTCAACATAGATAATTATTTACCCCATTCCACACTTTCCTATGCTTGGTGTTTGCTTGTTAAAATCTGTTAAGTATTACATTTACATTTATGTTATTTAGCAGATTTCCTTATCCAGAGCAATTTACAATCCAAGAAAGTGTGGGGTTTTCTGAGGGACCCATGTGGGGTAGCTTGGCAGAGGTGGAATTTGAACCCTGGACCTTGTGGTTTATAGTCCAGTACCTTAACTGATAGCCACCACCCTTAACCATAACACTTACCCACCCTTTTGCACTGCTGTGCTGAGATTGTACATGACTGGAGGCTCTATGGTGATAAGTTATAAGTGAAGTCCAAGATTAGTGGTATTGACTGAGAGTAGCAGGCTCACGTTTCAAAAACAAACAGAACACACTGTGCACATTATTGCAAAGCTAATTTGTTTAAAGAGATATTCTCCCAGGGAATAGAACTCAACAGCATGCATAATTGTCTTTGATTAGAGTGAAAGTGCCCAATTTTTCATTAGTAGGGACAACATGCTGTAGATAGAATTGGGAAAATATCTCCTTTCACATCTGTGCCTTGTATTAAAGGCACTACAATATAGACAATACAATAGATTGATTATGAGAGTTATGGATGCAGGACATTTACATACCCCTAATTAAGCCAAGCAAACATTCCACTTCATCACAAGCCTAATGAAATATCAGCATTTCACTGCCACGTACTTATACTGTGCAATGACAATAAAAGTGAGATTTCTCTATCCATCCATCCATCCATCCACTTATCCATTCATCCATCCATCCATCCATCCACTCATCCATCCATCCATTCATCAACTCATCCATCCATCCATCCATCCATCCATCCATCCACCCATCCATCCATCCATTCATCCATCCATCCACTCATCCATCCATCCATTTATCCATCCATCCATCCATCCATCCATCCATCCATCCATCCACCCATCCATCCATTCATCCATCCATCCATCCATCCATCCATCCATCCATCCATCCATCCATCCAACCATTCATCCATCCATCCATCCATCTAATCATCAATCCATCCACCCATCCATCCATCCATCCATCCACTTATCCATCCATCCATCCATCCATCCATCCATCCATCCATCCATCCACTCATCCATCCATCCATTTATCCATCCATCCATCCATCCACCCATCCATTCACACATCCATTCTTTCCATTCATCCATTCATCCATCCATCCATTGCATCTATCTAATAACCTTTTTAGGTTTTCCTTAAAATCCTTTTAGGGTTTTCTTATACATGCCCACTCAGA